>JAGDQP010063711.1:0-11682 GCA_022664845.1 Lepisma saccharinum
TATATATGAGCTCCTGCGTAGCCTAGTCGGTAGCGCGCTCGACTTCAATGCGAGCGGTCCCGGGTTCGATTCCCGATGGGGGCTCAAATATTTCGGTGTTGACCCAGCATCGTGAGGACAATTGGGGAGCTGCTGTGAATAAAAGACAGTGGCGATCACAGTGAGAGCTTCGGCTCTCCTCTCCCAACCCGTCTGGTCAGCGTGGGAGCAGTAGACCAACTCCTCCCTTCGGGGAGAGGCCTCATCCACTAGTGGATTGAATATGGCTGTGATTTATTATATTTAGGTACAGAATACTGATTCCATTTGTCAAATACAATATTGTTTTCTCATAATACTTAGTTTATTGTCTTGTATAATTTTCTATTCTTGTTAATATTACATTTTGTTTATTAACCGTTAATAATTCGTGATATTGTATTTTTATATTAAAGTTGTAGACTAAAAGTATTGTTCATTCGCAACGAAAAATCTCGATCATAGAAAAAGATATTCTAACAGATCAGAAAAAAAACATTTCTTTAGTATCACTCCTTAAATTTGTGATACGTTCCCAAGTCGAAGCAAGATCGGATTGCTTCTCTTATGCAGTGTTCTGATTAGAGTCCATATTCACTATTTAGGCTAGATCAGAGTTGTGTGACTCATACACGTTCATATATTGAGTTAATATTTTTAATCTAGTGAGTTTAACATGTAGTGAATTTTGGTATATAACCTGTTACCCGCCTCTAGCGAGCATGCGATGCGATGCGGAAACACCAGTCTCAGTCCGTCTATTACATTGAAGTAACTTCAATTCGGCGTAAGGTCGAACACTATCATAACTTTGCTCCTCATTCATCATTTAATAATCAGGTTAGTTGTATTCCATTCATCCATGTGTTAGATATGTGTTTATTGATATTATTACTGTGATTTGTTCAGTGAATTAATAGATAATTATTAGGAGTCTTTCTTCTTGCCATAGTCATTCGCGGTCATTCAGCATCCATGTGCTGCGACTGCGTTGTCCCTGATGGTTCCAATGTGATACTCTCTGCCCACTCTTCTTACCGTGAAGCGAGTAAAGTTCAATGTCCGAACGACTTCTGAAATCGCATGCCCCATGCGTCTGGCACCAAATATCATCCCGCTCTCAAACGCTGATAGTTGCCATTGGATTGCCATCACCACGGTACACAAGGCCTTTCTACACTCACAGAAGAAAAACAAACCAATCTGCAACTACCTCGCATCGAATTGTCGTGATGTTACCTCGTCGTTAAGTAATTCGTTTCCGCTATTCCATGACTTTTGGCAATTCAGTAGATATAAGATTATATTCAAAAATCATGCAGTTGTTAATTTCTAAAAGTAAAACCAAGAAATTACGTTACCTATCGTTTAAATCAAGAACTTTCTTGTAAACATCTTCATTGAAAACTGGACAAAAGAAAATGGCTGGATAGGTATCGTATACAGCGTTTGAAGTGATGGACATTTCAAAGCTCACGGGCGTCGATTTGTGTTCATCATACATCCACTTGGAAACAATTGCAGTTAATATAAGGAAAAGTATCGAAGTAAAAGTCCAAAACGCTCTGAAACGACAGACATATTCTTTTAGAATATATTACTTTCAGCGTACATACAATATAAGACACAACGAATGTGTAGTAAGCTGTAAGTAAGTGAGATAAAATATGTTCTAACATAAAATGTAAGATTGAGATTCAAATTTTGATTAAATGTAAATACAATAATACTTTCCAATATAAAGCTGCTTCGGAAGTGTTCGGAAGACGTGTGTGTCTTGCAAACGTTGCATTTTGCTTCGAATAGAATACCACGATTTTAATACGCCATTTAAGAGTAAGTAATCGCACAAATATACTAACCAACTCACTTTAATTGAAAACTCGTCTATGATTATCTTTCTTTTGTATTTTGCTTTATATTTGTTGTCTAAGCAGGCGTCTGTTGCGTGAGTCCTTCAAACATCTGAACGGTGACGTTTCTGGAAGAGTTCATTTCCGGTTAAAAGATGAGGACGTTACGACGGCCAGTAACTCATTCTTCATTCGATCTAGTCATTGATTTGGTGTAACTAAGGGAAACTCCGAGAAACTTCAGTTACAATCCCAACGAGAAGGTATGATTGATCAATCCTGTCTCCCCAAAGTCACATGACTAACTACAGGGTTTCGGGAATTCAAATTGATACGTTGTTTCTGTGATTTATTTCCCAGAAGACACTTCATATTTATGGGATATTTTAGTAACTAATGACGTCGGTAAGTCTTATTTCATTAAGCAGTAAGTTTAACAGTTTCACAATGATGTATACGTCAGGCACAAATCGAGTCTGGAACCCTGTTACTCGTGAAGCGATGTCGAATTTTACCCGACATATCACTCCATCACATAGTTAATAAGTACAATTCGACTTAGCAACGACTCTCTCTCTCTCTCTCTCTCTCTCTCTCTTCCCCATCTCTCCGTCTCTCTCTCTCTCTCTTTCACACACACACACACACTTCTAACAAATAAACCAACTATTATCTGGAGATCTTGCTACTGCGGATCATGCAACCTCACAAAATTGTGAAGCTCTTAGCTTCTTCAAATCTACTTGAAGGTTGCATCCAAGAACAGCATTTTTAGAATAGAGTACGATAAAAACAGCTAACTAGAACAGATCAGAAACATCATCGATAAAAGCAGAGTATGATACAACAGTTTCATCGTAAAACGAACGCTCATGTCGAAACAAAGCAGGGGAAAACGAAACACAGACAAATTAGGACAGTGATAAAACTTATCTGACATAACATCGCGCTATATCATGGTACCATAACAAGAAAACGCCGCGGCAAAACAGAGCAACTTTACGATAACAGTAATTTGATTATGAAATGAAGAAAATAAATTTAGAAATACAACATCGCACCAATCCAAAACGAAAAGGTTTCGGAAATACATTGAGTTCGATTCTGAAATAAAAATACATTTAACTTTCAAATTAAAGAGTGTGACTGATCGAAATATCATATCTCTTTTTCAAAAATAAGAATCATTGTCATGAAATTGAATATTAAAAAAGGCATTGAGTTCGATTGTCAAGTAAAGAAAAATAAATTTCAAAACTAATAAAGCGGCAGCTGAATATAGCGGTATCATGTCTTCAAAAATGACATTTTGTTCACAATATTATAGCTGATTGGTATAAACAGTCTTAATAAGTAAAAAGAAGTTTATTTTTGGTGAAATATCATATATGGAAAATTTTAGGGGCGCTGGACTCCATTCGAAAGACACAAGTTTCAGTTTGAAATCGAAGATCTTATCTTTCCCTAACTTTTTTTTTAAATATCATCTGTTTCTCGTTTAGTTTTGTATATGAAAGCCCCGAAAATTACGGAGAATTCCGTTCTGAAATGAATCATCTTGTCTTCCGAAATAGAAAATTATACTTTAAAAGTAGTTCAATTGGGAACTTCGCAATCTTTTGAAAGGGGCAGAGTAAAGTTGTTTTTTTAACAGTTGGTTAGAAATCTCACTAAAAAAAGGAATCCTTCTATGGAAAGGAACGTAGTATTATAGTCTAAAACTTTCTACTCAAAATGACTTATCAGAAAATGAAACATTACATTCTTTGTTTTTCATTCTTTTCGTCAAGGTTACATATTGTGTTTGCAAATTTTGCTTTACGATAATTACTTCCATTTCAGAAACGGTTAATGAAAATAATACGACACTACTTGTAGGAAACACTAACTCCTAATGGCATATTCAACTTTTTGAAGAACCGTACTATGTTATGGTAACAACAGACTGAAACTTGGTTGCTGGCACAAGTGGACAAGAAATATCTTGAGATCTTATCCGAGGATTAGTCTTAAAATACAGGGTTGAAATTGATCCTCATGGTTCTGGTGCACTCAAAGACTAAAAAGGAATTCAATCAGGAGATTAGCCTATAGGAAGAGCGTTCGCTTCATAGTCAGAGTATTATTGAATCAAAACCGAATACCGCTAACTCTGACAAAGCTTTTCTCACCCTTCACATTGTTACATCAGGCAAATGCTGAGATCTTATTACGGATAGGATCGGAGGTCCTACCGTCAGAAATATTTTTTTATAAGATAGTTGTGTAAATAGTCACAGTGAGTTGCACTTACGAGTGCTATAAATCCCATACTGAGTCAAATCCATATTAAGACTAACAGTTAATAGCCAAGACATAGGCTTAGGAAGGGTTTTTGGAACTGTCCAAAGTTGTTAAATGATATATTCGCTTGTTAGAACGTTGACAAGAATGAATTCGAAAGCATTACCGTTTTTTCTCAACTATATAAATACTGGGGCAGAAAGAATTTCAGAATATCAGCGAAAGTGTTTAAGTATGTCATATTGATCAACTTTTGATCGGTATCGAATAATGTCACTTTATTATTAGTATTAGAGGTATACTATTTTTTTAAATGTCGTCCAATAAATTTAATCGAGATGGTGTTATATATCTCAACCTAAGATGAACAATTTAACATGAATAGTGATAATAGGTTTGATGAAAGATTTTTAACATCAAGTACTAAATATAAAACGTATTTTAATTTAATTATTATTCTATTATTTTATCTTTTGTTTTCTTTTGTATTCTGTGCCTTCTTTACAAGCTTGCGAAAAGCCAAAATTAAGTATTTTTACTTCTTAATAGCAAAATAAGTGAAAAGTATCTCCATAATTTATGAAATATTTCCTTGTTACTTTATCGTCGTATGCAACACTCGAAATGTTTTTACACATCTATCAAACTTTGATATGCTCACCATTAGTGACACGAACGTCATCCAATCTGTATCCAATCTCAGTCCATACGTATGACAACGTTCTAAGCGTCACATAATCAATAGCAGCACAAATGAGACGTAAAGCTGCGGACTATGGCGTGCCGGAGTTTGGTACACTTGGTTCTTGATAAAACCACTTAACCGAGTCCACATAATTCCAATGGAGTAACACCTGGATATCTAGAGACCACGCAATTAGATGATAATCTTTGCAAATCCCGCGTACAAGAAACTTGCGATCCACGATATCGAGCACGATCTGAGCGAAGAAACAGCATAAAATTGCAACAGCAATATATCTAGTATACCTCTGTCGCAAACGAATACCAATTTAACCGGTTTTAATTAGTAGGAAAAAGAATGCAGAACGCCTTCTGCTGTGGAATCTACATTTTTACTAACACTCTATCACGGAGACGATGCAGACACATACATGAGCAAGTTGTGTGGCGCTACGCAGACTATATAAATCATTTTGATATA
The DNA here is from genome assembly GCA_022664845.1 of Lepisma saccharinum. Lineage (NCBI taxonomy): Eukaryota > Metazoa > Arthropoda > Insecta > Zygentoma > Lepismatidae > Lepisma > Lepisma saccharinum. Next base: position 5,320 of record JAGDQP010063711.1, read on the forward strand.
TTTCCAACTAAGTAATGTCTTCGTTTTGGATTCTCGAATGTAATATATTTCACTTCATAATGAAAGTCAGTGCCCTTTAAAACCCACTTATATCAAATATATTGAAAATCGAAAAGTTACTCAAAATTGGATACCTCAGGCCCTACTATGTTCGACTTCAAAATCAAAGAATCTTGTTTTCGGTATCCTTATGAGTACTTTAAAAGAAAGCTTAGTGTGTTAAATGTCACTAAAATTAGGCCTTTATTAATGTAATAATCTCTTTGTAACCCTGGTAAACTCGTATTTCACATAATAAATTAAGCATATCATTCTGAGTCAAATAGCGCTCGTTTCATATATATGTTTCTGTTAGGATGCTGTTGGTTTGAATTGTAGCTGTTAAACATATAAAATACGAAAACACCGCTAGTTGTGCCGAAAATGGTACCCTAAGATTTCGACCTGGAACCCTATAAAATATTATGATTTCTCGCTCTGATTATACTATGTTGGTGAGTCTTGGAGTACCGTGAGTATCGCATTTTTGGTCACGCTGTATTATACCATTACGCTATTTAGTTGTACGCCGTTAAGCCCTGCGATGTTTGGTAACCACGATATATTGACGCGCGTTATTTTGTGTGCGCTTTCCATTGCTCAACCATTTCCATTATGTCCTCCCTGTTTCGCTGCTATAAATCTGAACTTTGTTGGTAGTTTCGTTTTCTTTGGCGTTGTTTACAACTTTCCTCTCTGTTGGTACTTGGGGTTTTAATATAACACTTTATTACGACGTTCTTACGACACGGGCTCTGTTTCAAACTCCACTACTTGAACATTCTGTTTTATAAAGGATAGTGTTTTGTCGCGCGCTGTTCTTAAGGTGTTGTTAATTAGACGATTATGCTTGATTTGCCACAAACGGATTACTGCTACCTGCTTTAAAGTTGTCTTATCGTTTTACCCAATTTAAATGTAGCTAATTTCGGGGAATAATCTAGTTCCTTTGGGGCATCCCTTGTGACCTTGCTACACTTTTTAGTATAAGCACATTTTTACCTCATTATTCAATTTCTGAATATGCATTTCTTGGTATATTAGTTTTTCTTCCCGGATGATAGGATAACGCATCAGTTCTACTGTTAGTGGTATTTAAAATATGAATCTCTAAATGTTGTTTTCCTACGCTTGTGGAAACATTTAGCTCCGTTTCTATTTAAATCACTATATCCATGCATCACATTTTTCTTATTAGTAGCTAAGGTACATTCTCTCATATTTTATGCACATTGATCTATCTATCTATACATACATACATCGATCTATACATACATACATACATGTTTAAGGATTATTAAAGTTCAGATTTAAGTGAGGTTGCAAGATGAAACCTCTTTCTTGAAATTAACGTATTCAAAAAAAAAAACTACAATATTACAAAGTAAAATACTGATTTTGTTAAATTGTGTAATTATTATATTTTACGTGTCACAAAAAATATTGTAATATTTATATATATTGAATATTGTAATTTACGATTATATACTTCTCTACCTATTAATGCAATTACTTACTTTTCTTTTTTTCTTATCCCTTTCGGCACTTGAAATAATCCATGCAATGAAGTAGCCGTTAGATATTCATTTAGTGTCCTTGTAACAAATTTTGGTACTATTAGTTTAGCCAATCTTGTAACACTTTTACAGAGACATTTTCTGATGGAGAGAAATATACGTAGAAATTTCAAATGCATGTCATAAGTTCTAGCGTTTAATAAATTAACGAGTAATAGTTATGTTCCGTGAGCTATATTATGAAGTCATATTAACCGGTTTTATACATTATAAGCAGCATTCCAAAGTTACTAATAACATACAATGTCTACTTTATCCTTAAGGGTATATTTTTCAACACGATTTTAAAGATATAAATTTCCATTAGAGCACAGCCTGTGTGTAGATACATATCTGCACGAAATAAATAAACATCCACACACTCATTCTTCGCAAGTTGTTTGGACGATATATTATTAAAATATGGAGAACACACGGAAGAAACGTGCGTTGTTCATTTTTGGTCCAAATTGAGATAACAGTGACAACAATTTGCTAATTGAAAGACCATTTTAACAAACTATCTTTCATGAAAAGAAAATGCTCAGTTCGTCTACCGCAAATACATTTTTATTTTATGTGGAGGAATTCGTAATGCTGATTATGGACTTCTAAATCATTCTTGTGGAAAAACACGAAAATGTACAAAGCACGATCGTTTCCTCCGATATTCATATTTCAACGTTATTGAGTGTCTAGGCATTCATGAGGAATCGTTATTAGCTAGTTGAGCTGGAGCTGAAGAAACATGCTACATATATAGGCTTGAGCCGTGTTTGCTTGCAGATCAATTGATACAGAAACTCTTGTTTAATCCCCGTCTGTACAGCTGCTTTTTCGTCTGTATATTTTGAAACGTTACGAAATAAATATTTTTCTTGAAAGAAATTTTGCCAATAAGAGCATTTCCACAGATGGTCAATCATCATAAATGATTTTTCAACCACGAATGTTACCTTAGTGGTGCAAACGGATCATAACTAAATTTGGTAGATAGAAAATGTACCAAAATGTACGAACTCATGTTTTCTTTTCTTGCAAAAACGATTGCGGGGGGCGAAATCTCCTCGTCAGGCGGCGCTGAAATTGAAAATAACATGAATGGTTTTGATGAAATTTCGCAACAAAGATAGTACATAAAATAAACAAATATGTATTAGTAGTTTTCTGCGGGGAAGATATTTGAGTGGAATAGCACCCTCACGAAATATCTTGCAGTCTGCACAGAAAACAACAGCGATGATGTTTGCTTTTTGCAGAGGGTTTGCAGGCGAGCAACACGCTATATTTATTAACTTTAAAGATATTGCATAGTGAAGTTGCATATCCGTTGCTGTCATAGTGAAGCAACAGGTTTCCGAATTTAGGCCAGTAATGCGTATAATTCTCATCCAAGGGAATTTCAGTTAGATATTCATTGCAAACGTAGCTTCGCTGCTCAGGTAATGAACACGTTGAAACAGTTGTTTAATATGTGAGTACTACAGCGCGTAGTTAAATTATTCAACCAATAATATCAGCTGACAGTACTTTGGTTTCTCTGCCTTCTCTTTTTTTAAAGCAAATAAAATATGTGTTCAGGTCAAGAATGTTATTATTTTTTTTTTCGTTCACGTAACGTTGATGTTTCCGCCTCAAAGTCAGGCAAACATACGAAGGAACATTTTTGTTCATGGTTAGAAAATTATATTTTCCTGCAAATGAGATAAAATTAGATATGCAATAAAGTGGACCTTGTGAACATACTATACGTACAGTCCAACTAGAAGGGAAAGGGACGACTCTTCTAACATCACTGAACGGACTACGTTGAAGTTGCAAAAGTTAAATGTTTAATATTCTCGCTTGTGGAAGAAATTCGTACGCCGCTTTTCGCACCCAATTTTGTAACATAAGCAATTTAGCTTTTACGTGGCAATATAACAAAACTGAAAATCTTGGTATCACATTGGATACAATGCGAAAGGCAGCCAAGGAAAGCCCTGTGGGTTATTCGCTCGACACATCGAGTAAAATAGCGTACCGTAACTATTTGTAAATTGGAACACAATAGGGATATAGGAATAGAAAAAAAAATAATAATATAATATAAGGCAGTGATAAAATTGGAAATATGTATCAACACACTCGTCGCTTATCTGACATGTGCGTAACCAGCATTTGACAATGACGATATTGAAGGTGAAGTGTGTTACAACTCTCGTCAGTAGCTGGGTGAATTGGAACACCAAGTGAAAAGTATGAATGTCATTTAACGCGCCTCAGAAGGTGAATTGGAAAACAATGAACTCATCGAAAAGAGGAATAATAAAAATGACTATCGTGGAGACGGCTATACGATGGATATATAACGAAGAGGTATTTTGTAAATAAAGACGAAGAAGAAGTTTAAGTCTAAATTTTAATAATGCAACACAGAGAAAACAAAATGCCGTTATACTAGACAAAATGGTCTGAAAGAGAAATAGATGATGGAAGATAGGAACAAGGACCATGCGCATAGCGGCTGAAAACATTAGATAATAAGATCTGAATTGATCAACCAATGATAGGAAAACCAGAAAATATTAAACAGAACACCAGAAAAAGAAACATAAATGACAAATCTAAACAAAGCTATTTTAGCATACATTCATATTCTCAAGCTCTTTGACGACAATGGGTCTCGTCGGAAATTTATGTTAATCGTCCTCTTGTTTTGAGACTTTGCTTATTGTTTGTTTTCTTCGATAGTGTTCTACACAGATTACCCTGCTTCCGGGCAGTATCTGTATGCCACTTTTGCGCGACTTCACCTCATAATTTACTTCCAGGAGCTAGTTTCACAAAATTTCTGGTAAACATTTCGGTCTACACGTCTTTTATATACTCGCGACATGTTCGAATTCACTCTAATAATTTAGGCTTGTGCCCATTTATACCCATATCTTACGCACAACAGTACATACCATTGTTAAATTTCATTTCTCACTTGCCTACGCATTCTACGCCATATTGCAACAGCCGAGATTCATGGAACATGTCTCATATTTGTTTGGAAGATTTTCTTGTCAGCGTCTCTACTTTACACCTCTACACCCTGCTTACAGATTCACTTACATTTGTTTTGCACACTCCAGAGGAGTACTATTCCGCCATTTGCACTCTCCGCGGCATGCTTTGTGTTGTTTCAACCTGTGTCCTACGTTCCCTTCCTCACACGCATTGCGTACTCGCGAGCAGCACATTTTCTATGATAGTGTTCCATTTCACCCTAACCGTTCCAATTCACTTCATGATACAGTACCAGCATGTAGCATTTGTAGAAATATGTCCTGTGGTTCGTTGTTTGCGATATAAAAAATCACCTTATTTAGAACATTCCTTGATGGACTACTATTATTTGAAACATTTGTTGAGTAAACCTATTAAATAGAAGCAAGATGTTACTAGAAAAGAGTGCTTTCATGCCCCCTCTCACTGATTTTAACGTCATACACGATAATTTAGCATAGCAAAGTAAAGAGAATAGAAGAGTAGTTTATGTGACACTCAACGAACAAGATTAAAGTCATTATCATGAATTTCATTAGTTCAAGTTTCCACGCTGTACAAGTAAGTGTCCAATCACGGAGAAGAAACACAATTAAGAGGTATCAACACGCTTCTCATTGGCTGTTGCAAGCATTACGCAATAGACAATATTCCTGCTGTTGCCATGTGGTTTCTACCAGTAAAATCTTGTATCTGTAGCATATGTGCTAATATAGTGGACAACCAGAACATCTAGCTTATCACAATTTCCTGCGTAACAAATCTGACATTTAAACTTGTTATTCATCCATCCCATGAGAACAATTATACGAATCCTTCTGAAATTTAAACAGATTGTTTAGAGTTTTGTCCTTTACACGTTGACCACATTTTAATATTATTCTATTAACGATTTATGCTAACAAGATTTAATTATTAACGCACATTTTAATATATCGTTGAAATAATTTGACTGTTTTCATGTAAGCTTGATAGAATGATGTAGGGGTTCAGGTTTCAGCCATTATAACATTTAGTGCTAATTATTGTGTACACGATAGAGTGATTCAATGGTTAGACAGAAATTCATCTATTATGAACGAAAGTTAAATAGTTTCAATCCGAACTTAGTAGACAGTAGAGGGTAGTGCACTTGACACTTAAGATACAATATGTTACCGTGGATTTACCTGACACAAAGCAATGTTGTTTAATTGAAATAACTAGCCTCACGTGATTAATAATCCACTGATATAAAATCTGTCTAAAGATTTGGCAAAGGTTGATAACATTGCTATAGGCCTATAGTTGGTAACGTCTTGCCGGTCATTAGTTTTACACAAAGTTAAGCAGATTTTCATTTGTCAGGGAAAGTACATGTTTTCAGTGCTAGACTGAAAGCAATTAATAGGCAATATTTAAATATATTAAACATTTCTTTGAGTACATAGGAGGGTATGATGTCAGATCTAACTGTTGCTTTGGAGTTTACATTCTTGATAACCTTTCAATTTTACTCAAATATATTTGGCCAACAGACATTATTCCGACTTCTTCGTAACCTCTCTGATTAGTATCAAAATCATCGAACGGCTGAGAAGAAAATACAAGTACTGACTGTAAATACCGTACAAATGTAGTTCTTCAGTGTTTTACAAATCCTGTCCCTGAAATATAATATATTTGGAGGAAGATGCTTTGTTTAACTCCTTATAAATTTCCATGGTTGACCTGGATCATCATTGATATTATTTGT
>JAGDQP010063712.1:0-11682 GCA_022664845.1 Lepisma saccharinum
CAAAATTACATGGGATGTGTTGTTTCGTTAATTGCAAAAACTTACTGTCTTTATTTAGATTGATAACAGATCTTCGATTATCAATACTTACGATATAAAAATACTCCAAGAAATTCTGTCCGAGTATGATGTCATATGGACATTCGTTAATTACAAACACATTAATAGGAACAATGGTTTGCTTCTCAATACACACATTAATATCCAATTTACCCCTCATACATTTTATTTCAGTATCATCAATCGTTCAAATTACTGAATGTTCGGTACCACTCGAATCTAGATGAGCGGATTGATATTTCCTCTTAATTTTCTAAAATATCATTGCTCAAAATAGAACACGTGGCTGCAGTATCCACTAATGCTACAGCATCAAGATACTTCAGCTGATATCGTCTTAATCATTAACTTCGTTTTCTCCTCCATAATGTCCTGGAAAGGCGTACATATCTTATAACCTTCTCCGTGATCTTAACCTTGATTTCTTTGTCTTTTCGAAGATCTTGTCAACTTTAATGTAGAACCAACTACCTATTTGGTCATCCGAACTACTACTTCTGTCCACATGTCTTGTGTTGCCTCTTTCATGTGACTTGGCTCTCATAGGTGGTACTAATGACTGTTGATCTATTTCATCATTTGAAATTTCTTTCATCATGTATACTTGATGATTATTCGTACCACGCTGATTGGACATTACATTTCTTTTTCCTTTAATTTAATTGTTCTCACTTCTATTGCGCTTATATAACTGCCGATTATTACGACCATCCTGTACATGTCTATAGTTACCTTAATTTCCATTACTTCTTCGAAAAGGTTGCTTTTGCATGTGTCTGCTATTCGGATTATCTCGATGTTCCTTTCTACGAATATTCATTTGTTATTTTGTTTTGGTTTCTTTTTCTATAAAAGAAATGTATCTAGTTTACGTACATACGTTAAGAGTTCATCTAAGGTTTTACAATTCGAGAATAACAACTCTCGTTGTAACTTCACAGACAGCATATTAATAATAATGTGATTTAAGCTTTCTGATTAAATATTCTCATCCAATGTGGTGAACTGAGATATTTATTCTTGACCTTTATCTCAGTATCTCTCTATCTTTTGCCAATCAATGCGAGTATTTTTAAGTTCCCTCTTCCTCTCTTTGATTCGATCATCACTACCATAAAATCTAAGAAACATCATGCAAAAATCATAAGATCGAATTTTACTTCTGTTCATCCACAGCGAACATTGAGCAGGTCCTATCATAGTATTTTTATAGTACTCAGTTGTTCTTGATGATTCAACCCGAGGCATGATAGATAGAAGTCGTCAACCTGTCTAAATATGATAACGGATTCTGAGCACTGATGTCACCATTCCATTTACGAATGTTATCATAGTCACCAGGTGACGGGTTACGATCCACTTTTATATCGAGTTGTCGAACTAAATTACTGTCATGACTGTCAGAAAAATATGGGTTATTTTTTATCAACGCTACTCTGCTGTCTCTTTCTATAGTGTTTCTGTTCCCTATCATTTGTAGAAATTTGATTCTGTTGACCTATATTGCGATTAAGATGCTTTCCTTTTGTTCTTTCAAAACTACTGCTTTCATGCATCAAGATATCTGCCTCTCGACTCAATTGACTCATCCATTCATGTAAAAATCGATTGTCATCTGGTAAAGTAGGATAACGTTCTTCCAAATTCGCAACCCTCAAACAATATTCTGTTATTAAAGTGTACTACTCCTCGAGCCTATCCTTTGCAAATTTACATGTAACATCAAATTTCATTTATCAATTAAGAAATATCATCCAATCTTTTCTCCATTATTTTTTCCTGATCATGAAATAATATCCTCTGAGCATCCAAAAACTCCTCTCTATTAGCATATATCATTGCCATAAACTCTACTTTGTGATCATTTATTGCTCTTTCCCACTGATCATCGTTTTGCAATACAGTATATAAATCTCTTGTGTTTTCTAATATCATATTTGTAATTGTTGTTTCCTGTGACTTCATATCAGCCTTAGAGCTTTCCATAAAATGTTTCAACTCTGATAGCAAACTAAGAGTAGAACTTTCCTCAAAATTACCTCTTGCTGTCTCATTCTCTAATATGACGACTGGTTCCGTCACCATTACTTTTACTCGCCTGAACCTTTAGTAATGTCTTTTCCGTAGTCTTTTTACCACAGTGAGTTCGTTGGTGCGTACTATCATCCATCATGCTAGCGTTTAATAACAATAATAATGTTTTATTATATTTCAATGTGTGAATGAGAATTATTAATAATATGAAATGATCATAATTAAATAAATGTTTTAAAAACGTTTGCTTATTCGTATTTTACTTCAGTTGTCTTAAATTATGTCCAAGCATTTGTAATATGTAACTTTTTTCATATTTGTTTCAAATTATGAACGAAAAGGAAACACGTAAGCATGATACATGTTTGACTTCATTGTTATTATGTCTCTTCACAGTTGTGAAAATGAGTCAACAGATGTTTCTGCAGTCTTAGATTTTCTTAATGTTTTATAAAACATATTTTGCTGTATGAAACTGCAGCTGAATAATGTCTCAATCTTTCTGTATATATTTATTTTAAAGAGGAAAATATTTTTTGTCTAGCGACATCTAGTCCATAAAAGTAAATACCTTAAGGGAAGGAAATACCATGGAATTCTGTTTCTTTAGTTAACTTTCAATTCTGATGATGATACAAATAGACAATGAAACGTCTTGTATTGCTTTCCAAAGTAAAATCATGAATGGCATTAGTTGTAATGTACCTTGATGGCAGTTTAGCTCTTTTACTGTTTTCAACGGCTTTGAATATGGTGTAAAGTTGTTTTATATGTTAACGAGTTGGTAAATAAGAACGTGTTGTGACATATAGTATGTGTAAGTTAAACTGTAGTTGAAATCTTGATATTTACATGTGGAAGTTTTGCGACGAGAGGCGGTAGTCTTGTAAACATTATGTATGTAAAGTGACAAGTCAGCTTTCGATATCCTTCTTCATTGTTTAATGTTTCCTGTTCTTTTATAATTCAACGTAATCACCTATGCTTTTGTCTCTCGTGTGCTTATAAAAGGGTTTGGCACCGGATTTGATTATTGGGTAGGATATTCTGGTTTTAATCGAATGAGACTTGACCTGAGTGGGTCATCAGCTTGTGTATTGCTTGTGTTGAGTATACTTATTGCTGCTTTCACTCAGTCTTTCCGTGTATTTTTATGTTAAATCATGTCTTCTATTTCCATTTCTATATGTGAGTTAGGGAGTCTGTTTCTCTTTGTATTTGTCAGCCTTTCGCCACATATCAGTTAACGCTAACACGTAATTGCGCTTTCACATTGGGGAATAACTACCCATACTTGCTACAAACTTTTCCCATGCAGGGAAGATACTAATTCTTTCTTGTGGAATATGTGTATATATTTTGCTTGGTATTATGATGCGATAATTTTGAAATATAAAGGTAAGCAAGAACGTTCTGTCGCTTTTTCACCCACCACCTTCGAACATCGATATGTTACCTAAGACGTACCTGGAAGATCAAAAATAGTCCCCATCAGCATCGGCGACCTTCTGCCAACGCCCTGAAGGCCATGGATTCCATCGGAGTGGAACTTGGTGGGCCGTTAAGCGAAGAAGGTATCAAGTGAATTTTGCACCTCTACTATGGATTTGAACTGGCGTCCTGTGATTATCCAAGGAATGGAACAGGTGAAAATCGGACGGTGCAATATCCGGGGAGTATGGCGGATGCAATAGTGTTTCCCATCCAAGGCGTAGAATGGTTTCCCATCCTAGCCACGTGGGGCTTAGCGTTGTCCTGTAACAGGAAGACCCCTTTGCGATTCAGAAGTGCTGGCTCCAGAGTTTTGAGTTTTTCTTGAAGATGGCTCAACTGCTGACAGTACACAGTTGCATTGATGCTCTGACCTGGTAGCAGTTTCCGATGCACGATGCCGCGAGCAGTCCATTAAACACACAGGAGGACCTTCTTCTGGTGCAGTGCTGGTTTCGGCTGTTTTGGAACCGGTTTATGGGATGTTAACCAATGATGACGGCTCCCTGGAGCTTCGTACAGGACCCACTTCTCATCACATGTCAACACCCTGTCCAGAAATGGCTCCTCCCTCAGACGAGACAGCAAAGAAACACCGTGTCTGCTCGCGTGGCCTTCTGGCCCAAAGTCAAATCATCTGGGACCCATCGACCCAACTTGTAGTGCTTCCCAAGTTGATGGAGGTGCTACCGAATGGTTTCTCCAGTCACACTGAATTGTAGTCCCAGTTCCTCACATGTCTGGCCACTGTTCGCCTCAATTGCTGTCTGAAGATCTTCATTTGGTACCTGTGTTGTTCCTGCACGTGGTGCGTCTTCGAGTGATTCGTCACCGTCCTTAAACTTGGTAAACCACCGCTTCACTGTCCGCGTACTCAATACACCCTCACCAAAGGCCTGGTATATCTTCCGCCCCGCTGCAGCTGCGTTTGACCCCAGTTTGAACTCGTACAGCATACACGTCCTTATGACGCTCTGTGGAGGTCCCGTGTTCACTCTGTCCTTCCGCACGTTCACGGTGTAACTGAACCGCTACAACCAGGTAGTATGTTGGCTATACCGACACCAACAACTGACCTTCGCCTGATCTCCATTCGCATTCAATTCACGGTGTAAGGGACAATTGAACACAGACCTCCACAAAAAGCGACAAAACTTTCTTGGTTCCCTTTATATTTTATTGATGTTTAGATATTAGTATAACAAATGATAATGTGAATTTATAACCATGATTTCTTATAATATTTGGCATATATGCAAGGGTTATTCGGAAAGTATTTTCTCTGACTTGATACTTTGACTTCAGAAATTTCCAACATGAATGAACGGTCCAGAGTTCTTGAATTACGCATTGCTAACAATCATGTTTAATTGCATTTCTGTTCAGTCGCCATTTGTAATCGGAATGAATATTCTCCTACAAAGCTTATGCTGCACTGCTTAACTTTTGAAAGAATGCCACCTATTTTTAAACTTCCTTTGCTTAATTATATATTTCAATTAAAGGATACTATGGGAGATAATGTATCTTTCATCATGCCTTGTCACTGATAATTAATATTTTCTTGTAATAATCTAACTATTTTAATTTTTTCTATGAAGTTTAATAAAGATTTTTCACTTATTTCAGTAATGGCGACGATAGATTTCTTTAGGATCTTTTTGCCTGTCTTAAGTTTCTTTGTGTTCTAACACGGGAATTTTCCTAGTCTGATGCAATGTGAGAAATCTACCGCGATTCGTAGGCACCAGCCTAAATCTCAACAGTCGTTTCTGCTTTATTCTATTATCCTTATTTGGTTATATATTCAGGTATACACTATGACGTATTAGAACTCTTTGTACTCTATACACGCTTATAAGGTCGATTTGTATTATAATTGTATAATGTATATGAGCTTTCAGAGCAATTGCGTGACAAATCTGAATCATTTCGCACAAAGCATTATGGGTGAAACTATCTTTCATACTATCAACAACCGAGCGAAAATTCAGACCCAACTTGTCTGTGAAGGCGCGAACACCAAGTCGCTCGTACCAATACTTTCGCGGGTTATTCGTCAAACTGTTGTCTGCAACTGTTACCCGTGAAATGTTACTCGGGAAAGTGTTAATCACCAACTATTGCTTGTGAAATATTGACTGTCGATTGTGATGTGTAAACCGTCATAGATCACGAACTCGCAATTTCTACATTTTATTGCCATAATTAGTTAATCTTGACTTCGAAAGGTGAAGTTAATTGGATGGTTCAGCAGCCAACTAGTGTAAGTAAAAAAAAAAACTAAAATTGACTCACATGTTTTGAACGATAGAGGATTACAAGTTTTTTCATAGGCAAAAACAAGTAAGTCAATGATTTCACTATTATCTGCCAGATGGCAGCACTATCAATGTCGACTGAAAAGAGTGTGAATTTATTCAGCGGTTTTTCTCAGTTTCATTTTTTTTACTTACATTGATTGGCTTCTGAACCATCCAATTATAGAAAATATTGGGAAATGAACGCTCGTATGGCGGAGTGATACACAGCTCGAATTCCCGTGCCAGTATCAGGCGCCAACGTGATCGTGAATAGGACAGTGGAAGTTTACATTCAATCCACAACATGGACTGATATTTTCTTGTGTGTGTATGTATCCAATAGCCAATAAATAGGACAGTGCTTCGCTATAGCTAATTTCGTATATGCAACAAATAAATTTACTTCGTGCTTTGCACATGAATGAGTTGTGTGTAAACTTGAGTGGCGGAATTATAGAGGCCATTTCCAATACAAGATACGTCTCTAAAAGTATTTGGAGATTTAAGTTTTATACTTTAACGTCAGTAACAAACTTCCTTTATGCTTAGAAGAAATAACAGTGAAGGAGTTAATGGGCGTGAATCATACTAAACGAATTTATTTATGTTAACTCTTGTTTTAAATCGGAGTTTACAATTGTCTTTTGGACCGTGCTCATAGTTTCAGTGACGAAATAGAAGACAACAAGGAGTGATCTCAAGAGACCTCATCGTTTGAGCTACGTCAGTGGAATAGTGACAGTGTTATACTCACCACCACCCCTAACCTTTATGCATCATGACATTTGCTGCAGTGTTGAGAACAGCTGGTAAGCAGAGTTTGTACGTGAGTACATTGGAACTTAACCAGATTGAATATTAACTCAACTTGATTGCTTGCAAGCTAAAAGGAATTGAACTTTTTGTATGATATTCAATTTAAAGTAATAAGTATTTGTTAAAAGCTGAATAGGCTCGCTCGCTCTTGCGATATGTCCATTTAAAAAAAATTTTTTTTTACTATTTTATTTGTTCAATAATGTATAAAGTGTGACTATCTCGTTCTTTGTTTACATATTAAATAGGTTAAAATGTTTCTATATGTTTATTTTGACCTTTAAGGAAATAAGAACGGAACATTTTGCATGTTAGTTTTAAGTTTAACATCGTTCTGCTTACTTTCGCTGATTTGATTCAACGATATTGGTTTTCCTTCAGTCATCCTGATGTATAAAACCGAGAAACGCATATTTAACATTCGTAATCGCATTCAGGCTTTATTGTATATTCATCTTGTAATGCCTCTACAACCTTTCTTATTGAAACCAGTAATCATACCTATGTCATGTAAAGTTGTGCTTACACGCATGATTACATCAATGAGTTGTAAAGCAGAAACATATGTGTGATGAAAGTGAACATTTATATTGATATGTTAGTTGCATACGTACGCCTATATTCGTGCAATGGCTACCCAACGATTACATCAATGCGTGTATCAAGCAGAATTCATTGCTACTTCAAAATACTATTGATTACAACAATGGTTCGTGGTATCCTCAAATCTTGCAACGTTAGTTTAACTCATTTCCCGACGTCATACAATGATGAAAATTTTCACAGCGATGTTAGTCAGGTGAAAAGAAAATATTATATTGTTACTTTCATATATAAAGCAAATTTTAATATTTTTTAAATGTAAACTTCTTTATCCGAAAATAAATACTAGTTTGCAACGATGGTGCGTTTGATTAGTTGCAGAACACTTTAGGATTTGCGTCAAAACATTAGCTTGAGAAAAAGTATTCGAACAGCGAAATAACTCGAAATATATATTTAAAGACATGCACTTCTTAAACAATTCGTACTAAAAAGTAAAAAATAATTTTGTTTATACATGACTAAGAAGAAAAGCATGGGGCGCGCTAATTCAATAATTTATAAAGTGACTGTATATAAGAGCGCGCCTTATACTTATCTTTTTGTCATGCATAAACAAAATTATGTTTTACGTTTTAGTACTAATTGTTTAAGAAAAGCAGGTCGTTAAAAAGTTTTTTTTATTATTATTTTTTTCAGTAACAGATTATGAATAAGTATATATGCGACGACGTATTGGGTACATTTTTCTGAAAATAATTGCCCATCCTGAGAAAAGACCTCAATTGCGATATATTTTCAGGGCAGGGATCCTGCATTATGACTACTTTATGTTTGTACAAAAGAATGTATCCATTAGTTGTAATCTGATGACCTACATATCCACTTATTGAGAAAAAACTGACATTTCTTCACGTTTACTTTAATATCCAATTCACTATCCTCTATTCTGCAATCGCCTATTGCTACATAATCAAGAAATGCTTGTGCATAATTAAACTCAGCTAATGTGGTACCCATGAATTGTTTAAATATAAATGGGGATGTTGACAATCCGAACGGGAGCGGCAGCATTTGGTAGAGTCCCCATTGAGTATTGATGGTCAATACCTTACTCGATACCTCATCCACCTGGAGCTGTTGATAAGCTTTATTAGGGTCTATTACTACATAAGTGCTTGCATCTTTGTTCAATGTATCCTCCAGTACTGGGAGCGGAGAGAACATTTTTCCAAACATTTATTTACAGTAACTTTGTAGTCCGCACAGATACGAATGTCTCCAGATTTCTTGGGTACCATAACAATCGGTGTGGACCATTCCGAATATGCTTTGCTCCTGTAATTTGAATAATGCAGCCTTAACCTTATATTTCCTCTAAACTGTGTGGTACTCTGTTAGCTTGTCTAAATACTGGTGTAGCATTCGGAGCTAACTTTGGTTCCTCTACATCACTATCGAACACCTCCGCATATTTCCTTCTAATTTCCCTTGAAACTCATTAGGTTTCGGTGTCACTTCAGTTATTGTGTTAGCCACGGACATTGGCGTTGTGTCTCCAAATACCTGTCTCCAGTACGACCAAATCACATTTATACCAGGTTGTCCTATGATGGCATATTTCATAGTACCATTTACTACTAAAAACTGTAATGTGGCTTGTGTGTCTCCTAATATACAAGATAGCTCTTTAACTTCTTTAACTAGCAACTGTTTTCCATCTACTGCACACACGTTTATTGTATCTTGTAAATTGGCCCCAGGTGCCACAATTTTTAAACCCGTTTCGAAATTACATTCGCACACGCCCCACAATCAACTGCCATCCATAAATCTTGATTATTTCTCCGTATCCTTCTTATACATAGTGTAGAATCAATTGGTTCAATATTTTCTATAGTTGTATTTTAACCTTCTTGTTTTTCACCTGAAGTGTCCTTCTTTTGATTCCCTTTGATATATGTAGCTCTGTAGCTGTATATTTTACTTATTGTTAACCTTCCTCATATCTCTATCTTGTCCTTCATTTCCTATAGCCATAATCTAGATTTGTTCCAGTTTTCTCGAAATTCCAACATGGTAATTGTGTCCTTTCTGGGATCAAACGTAGAAAACAACACTTTTGTAGTTGCCATTATAAATACGCTGATGATGTTCAGTGTTCTTAGATTTATTGATCCTTATCCTCGATTGCCACTTTGTTACTCCGCGTGTTCTATATAATTGTTTCAATAGAAGATTCCCTTAAATCTGTAGGTAGCCGAGATTTAGTTATAATAGATTACATATGATCGGGTGGTATCTAAAGTTCACCCTATATAAACCTTTGAAATCTGTATTACCATATAATATTTTTTCACACACTCAATTAACTATGCCTTATTCTGTTAACTATATTTCAATATAAATCTTAGATGCACAGCTCCTCAACTTTTGGTAACCATACTTTGTTCATCTTGGATACACATCATATTACATTTGGTGTAGTATACATACTCGAAGTATCTATCATAATTCAAATGGTTTCCATTCTGATATTACAATTCATCTCTCATAGCTCAATGATTGAGTAGGAAACATACTTATACACAATTACAGCAAATAATAGTAGCAAATTTCATGATTTCGTATTACGTCCATGTTTGCTAATCTGTAACCAACAAAGTTTACGTAAATAATTGCATAAATATGTAAACAACAATTCAAATCTCAAATGTCTAAGGTTTATATAAAAAGAGTTGCACACTCCGTTCTGTAAAATTAATTTCAAGTTGGAGGTTTTGTGAGATTTTTCAATGAGTTTGTCATTCCCCGAACTTACAAACTGTATGAACCAAAATTTCTTGTTGCAATAAGTCAAAAAAGGAAGTGTTAGAAAGATGCACTTAGTATAATATTAGTATAAAGAGTAGAAAATAGATGTCGCACCTTGGTTTGGTTCAACGTCAATAGTTGAAATATTGACTTCAACCCATCGTTGCCACATTTTTCTTATTTAGTGTACTACACGTCATGGAGTCTTTGTGACATCTCAAGAAAAGGATGTTCTAATATTATCTGTATTAAATGCATATGCAGAATCAACAAATGGTTAAATTCAATTGTGGGGTACTTACAAATTTTGTAACATTGCCTGGAAGTAGTTATATTAAGGACGATGGGAAATCATAGCAAACAAATTTTAGGAAATATACAACCTTTGACTACATTTAACATAATTAATCAATTTACTTGCATGGTTTTTATTTTCAACAAATTGCAGGACCACATACTTGTAGGAGTGACTTGTGGGAACCTGTTTGGGCACACATTCTCAACTTTAGTATTCGTAAAGCAATATATATTAATAAACTAATATCAATACATTTTTTTTTAATTTTCAGCATAGACACCCTTTGTGCACTTCCGTATCCCTCTTTGCATTTCCTTGGTGCCACCAAAGTAGCACTTACAGCTCTCACAGAAGGATTACGCCAAGAACTGGTTGCAAATAAAAGCATGATCCGTGTAACGGTAAGTGTACAATACAATTTGGTCACCAGTATATTGAATCCAATACATTTTCAGATACACAGTACGTTAGTTTTTCTTTTCTTTTTTCTTTTTTACTCTGTAGTGAGAGGGCTTAAATAGGTATATATTTTTCACTTTTTAATTTTACAGGAAGAAAAAATTAACGTTTAAGGTTTTGAAATTTTATTTCACAATTTAAAATTACTGGTAAGCGCGTACACGTATATCCAGATATATAAAAAGTGAGCGATTGAATATTTTTTAAGTCGCACAGCCTGGCAATACTGAAATGTACATCCTAACCTGCAGTCTTTTATTAGTTATAGATTTTCATAGTTGCATATTATTTTTTTCAGTTATGTAAGTGTTGATGCCATGCCCCACCCTACACTAATCTTTCCATAGGATGGCTAGAAAAGCATCATCAGAATTCCAAACGTCTCAAAAAGTACGTCTGGCTTCGTTATATCGGTAGTATATTCTTAATCTGGTCCAATGAACAAGAGTTGCTGGAAACATTCCTTTAAGCCTTCAGCTGTTTCTTTTCCATCAACTATATCTGATTTTCCTTTAGCGAGAACATACCATATCCGGTGTAGACAATCTGAAGAACAATCGACTTGAGACAGGCGTCCATATCAAAACTTCCAACAGCATACAATATTGTAATCTTGCGGTCAAAGGAAGGATAGTGCAGTGATCGGTAAATGTATGAAAACACAGGAGCGATCTCGCTCTAATTGAATATTCCGAACAATGCAAAACGAGGGTTAACCATTTATACTTCGTATCTACAATTTTTGTCACCTAAAGTTGTTGTCTTATTATTGAATCTAGTTGAAACTTCCTAACAAATAAACGATGAATTTAGCTCTTGGTTTATTTCTTACGAACTTTCATATGAAAAGTCCGCCAAATTTTT
>JAGDQP010063713.1:0-11682 GCA_022664845.1 Lepisma saccharinum
ACGTTTGCCAAGCTGTGATCTTAGTGCTTTTCTCACATTTCAAAGGAGCACTTGTCCCTAATATTTTTCATCAGATTCGGATCTGGAGAATTCATAATGTGGCCGTTCCTAGTTGGTATGATTTGAGCTATTGCTGTTCGAAGTATGTACTTAGTCAGCTGGAAGAATATTTGCATGTTGTTTTGAAATCTGGTGTCGAAGTTTGATAGTAGGAAATTATAGATCTGAGGTTTGTCTGTATCATTTTGATTTCAGTGTTCCATGTGCGCTTCTTCGTTGTCGCTTGAGGATTCACTAAGATTGTGCCGCCTTGTGTTTTGTTTTGGAGACCATCAACGTGATCGATGAGTTCTTGAAATAATGATCGATTGATTATTTTCCTCCTTTCTGTTATACTTGATAGATGAGGATCAAGTATGACCAGAGGTAAACCGGTGTGATCTGTTGGTATGTTGTTTGCTATTGCGCCTTCCATTTGTCATGAGCCAGATGTCGTCATAGTTGAGATCAGTCCGAATTCTTACTTGTTTATAAATTGAACAATATATAGAAACTCGTAACAGATAGTAAAATGTGGTAAATTTTATACGTAACCAAAATTATTAGCAAAATCAGTCCAATGAATAGCTAAAGTCAGAATGTTGCTTATGGATAAATGATCACAGCCAATCAGAATAGTTCTTATTTTAGTGAATTGGGAAAATGACCAAAAAATTTCTGCCAATGAGAATTAAGTGAGTGAAGTACTTTGGTTCCGTTCTTAAATTTTGTCGATGTTCACTGAAATCAACGTGAGGTGTATGCAACCTGATACTCGCTGATTAATATTGTATTTTTATGAATTTGAAAACACGTGCAGTTGAAACACGTTCTTCTTGCCTTTGCATTCTTATTATGATAGATGCTTTCCAATTACAAATGCTTAATCCATGAACCTGTGGTTTGGTCTGTGAATACACAGAATTGAGAAAGAATCTTATTTTATGGAGCTACAAGAAAACGTGAAACTACTTTCTTGCTTCTCGTCAATAAACTAGCTTCCAACGGGGTGGTAGCTAACACCACCCCGTAACTAATACTTACTACAGTATTACAAACTTAGTAATACTTTAAAATAAACATAAGTTTGTCTATTAATGGTAGATGACCAAGTGCGTTACAAGTACAATCGACCACTCCCCATTTTGAAACAAATCCTATTGAAAATAAAATCTCTGAAACAAAAACAAGGGCTTAGGAATCGATTCATGTAAATGAATAACCACTTTTAACAATGCTGTAACAGCAGCTCAATTCTTTAGTTTTACTATTTTAATATCTATTCATTATTTTTAATGTTCATATTTTAAACTATAGATATCTTTACAATGCAATAAGGTATTTTCATTTCTATTCTACATAGACATTTTATTAGTTACATATTTTATTTTCATTGATACATAGTATACACAGTTCCTGCGGATAAATCATATAGTAACCATGTTCATTTACTCACAAATTTACTGATTATTAACCTATTATAGATGTACTACTACTTCTTGATTCTGGGCAACCCGGCACCGAGCGCGTAAGCACATAAAAGCTACCTTACTGTCCCACCTTGTAGTGAATAGTACCTTAATCCTCACAATTCTAGTGATAGTACCTTATTTCTTAACATACATGCTAACAGTCTCCAACTGCGGTTTTTCTCTCCACCCTTTGTGTTTGTGGTTTTTCACCTGCTGCACTAAAAACTTGGGATTGAGGTTTTAATACTGTATTTCAGACTGAAGGGTTTTAGCCTGCATCACCGCTCTACCTCTCCATCAGACAATCTTTCTTGTGCTTTCCTTTCTCTATTTCATACCTAGCGGAAAACGTTAGAGTAGATAAAATCCGCCAACGAATACCATTCCAATGCTTTAACGTAGTCCCTAATTGAGCATCAAGCTAAGTCATATGAACCATAGTTGACTACTGGCTCACTGGAGCGTTCCCTAGAGGAGCCCAAGTAGCTTACTTTTTGTGTCTGTACAGTGTAAAAGCCTCTGTTCTATCTAGATTTTCATGCCCTTTTTGAAATTATGACCGTACACAAAATTTCTTTTCACCGATTGTACAAGCAACAGGCCTTTCTCATGTTCATTCTAATGTGAGTTCCGAAAATTTTGTTTCGTGGAAATTTCTTTCCATAAATCGTAGTGTTAAGGGGCCTCTCATATGATTTCTCAAATCTTGTTTCCGGGTAAATTTCGGTCTAGTCAAAAGGCGTCTACCATGTGTGGATTAACATGTGAACTTTGAATTTACATATCTGGGTATATTTGTTACCACAGATCGAACAGTCAAAAGGCGTCTAGCCTGTGTGGATTATCATGTGAACTTGCAAATTTGCATTCCTGCGTATATTTCTTTCCACAGATCGTACAGTCAAAAGGCCTCTCGCCTTTGTGGATTCTCATATGACGTCCGAAATTACCTTTGTCGCTAAACTTCTTTCCACAGATCGTACAGTCAAAAGGCCTCTCGCCTGTGTGGATTCTCATATGAATTTTGAAAACACATGTTCTGGTAAATTTCTTTCCACAGAACGCATAATCAAAAGGCCTCTCGCCTGTATGGATTCTTATGTGAGGTTCCAAATTACCTTTGTCGCTAAACTTCTTTCCACACACCCTACAGTCAAAAGACCTCTCCCCTGTGTGGATTATCATGTGACGTTTCAAACTACCTCCTTGGGTAAATTTCTTTCCACAGATCGTACAATCAAAAGGCCTCTCGCCCGTATGGATTCTCATGTGAGGTTCCAAATTACCTTTGTCGCTAAATTTCTTTTCACAAATCGTACAGTCAAAAGGCCTCTCGCCTCTGTGGATTCTCATGTGAGCTTTCGAATGACCTTCCCGGGTAAATATTTTTCCGCACATCGTACAGTCGCCCCTCGTCTGTGTGGATTCTCATGTGTCTTTTCAAATCACTTTTTTGGGTAAATTTCTTTCCACAGATCGTACAGTCAAAAGGTCTCTCTCCTGTGTGGATTCTCATGTGACGTTCCAAATTACTTTTGTCGCGAAACTTTTTTCCACAGTTCGTACAGTCAAAAGGCCTCTCGATGGTGTGGATTCTCAAGTGAGTTCTTAAATTACTTTCCTGGGAAAATTTCTTTCCACAAATCGTACAGTCAAAAGGCCTCTCGCCTGTGTGGATTATCATGTGACTTTTCAAATTAGTTTTTTGGGTAAATTTCTTTCCACAGATCGTACAATCAAAAGGCCTCTCGCCTGTGTGAATTCTCATGTGAGTTCTCAAATTAGCTTCCTGGGTAAATGTCTTTCTACAGATCGTACAGTTAATGGGCCTCTGGGCTGTGTGTATTGTCATTTGATTTAACTTGGATTTATTTGTCATTTTTTCCTCCCAGATTGTGCAATCAAAATATCTCTCGTTTCTTTTGGTTAGTTCGAGTTGTTTTAAATGAGAGGACCTTGAAAACTTCCTCCGAGAAATTTTATTGTCTTCATTATTTTCTGTTATAATGCACTTACTGAGACTTCCACACGCTAATTCAGATGTAGTTCCTTCAAAATTCCTTATATCTTCTTCTGATTTCGTCCCGGTCCTTCTGGAAACATTTTCTAAACTGGATGGTTCATTTCTCTCTTCGGATGCCTTGCTATTATTTAGAAGTATTGCTAAAGGGAAAAGTTCATTTCCAGTCTCGATGAGTTTTTGTTTAATATCACTACAGCTTTCAACTTTGAAATTATCACGCGTTGAATTTGGTGCTCTATTTCCTGTGTCTGACGAGAGCAAATTTATTAATTGTGACATGATACTAGACGCAGCATCTTGACCCGAATTTTGATCTCCTTCGCCTTTGTACTTAATGTGGCAATCCAGTTTAAGCGACTTGCTACAATCCTGAAAGTAATAATTAAGAGATTTAGTACGATAATTTTAAAATTTATCAGCAACATTTTTCAAAGGAAAATAAATAGGAATTTAATTATACTTAAATTAATACAGGTAATAAAAAAAACACGAGAAATATCAGTCAAATTTAAGTAGAACACATGAAAAATTCGAGGAGTTCGGACGTAAATTCTTAATGATCACTAATATAGTGAGGCTATTCTCTAATCATTTTAAGTCGCACAATGAGAAAAAATTGAAAAAAAAAGTTAATAACGGCTAAAGAAATCAACAACAACCATGGTTACAATATAACACTGAGAGTAAAAGTAGGTTTGTCACTAATCAAGATATGAAGAATTTCATGAAACAAAAACTCCGAATAACCAGGACTGACATCCTTAAAGTCAAAAACAAGTACAAATTTCGAAAAATTCTTCTAGATATGTAACATACTTGTTATGTGAATGTCATTTTTTAGATAGTCGAAACAGGATATTTCCTATTTGCATTACAAGCAATGACAAGTTAAAACGGAAAGAAAACAAAATTTACGAGTTAACTGAGGAAAAATCCTGGAAAACTTCAGCGAGGATGGTCCGGATCAAACCCACGACATCCCGAATGTTATTCCAACGCTTTACTTATCAACTACGGTGGACCGGTGAATACTGCATTCACGTAATCGAGAAGAACCGAACTCAATGATTATCGAGAATTACCAAAGAAATAACGTTTCCAACAACATTGTATATCAGTCACTTTTTCCCATACACAAAGACGTCCTTAAAAATGTATTTCGAATGGTATACATGGCTTCGAAGGGCTTGTCATTCCTTGATACGACGAAGAAATTCGCATTATATATACAATTACCCCAAGACATACTTTACAATCAAATCATTGTCAGTGGTGTTTGAAACTGTAGGACAGTATTTCGGACACGTAGCAACCAAGCCCAAATTTTTTACTATGTCCTGACTACCTGAAGCCTAGCTTGTATGCGCCCCGTCGTATAGTTAATAGTAAACGCCACCAAAAACCTATCAACCCATTCAACTCCGGAATTGTAGACATTCATGAAATTACCCATAGCTGCTACAAGAATTAAAGCACAGGACTGAAACCTCCTCCTGTTCGTATTAGCATAGGCCTTCCAATTGTAGTAATCGCGTGGGGATATGGCGAATGAGGGCAGAATGGGAAATTGCTCACAAAAAATATCTTTTCCTTCTGAATTTCAGACCCCTTGGAAGACCTATTAATACAATCATGAAAACGAAGCCATCAAAAATACGTTGCTGCACACAAAATAAATTTCCTACATCCCTTTACAACC
The DNA here is from genome assembly GCA_022664845.1 of Lepisma saccharinum. Lineage (NCBI taxonomy): Eukaryota > Metazoa > Arthropoda > Insecta > Zygentoma > Lepismatidae > Lepisma > Lepisma saccharinum. The sequence continues at coordinate 5,234 of JAGDQP010063713.1, forward strand.
GAATAATTGAATCAAAAGAAAACAGTTATTAAACAGAAAATGAAACGGCGCCTAATTTTGCCTCAGGTGTATTTCCCGCTAGCATTCTTTTCTAGAGCAGACAGATATTTCACATGCACCGCACTGAAATCTTGTCTAGACTATTTTCTCGCATGACAGAACAGATGTTATACCTGCCTCTGTTCAGAAATTATTCCATTAAGTGTTCAGCTGCATCTGCGAAGCGAATCTTTTCCCCTTTTTTTGATACTATTGTTGAGGTGGGCTCTCGACAGACCTGGCTCAGTTACCCTTCCAAACTCAATCATCTCGCAAGTAAGTTTTCAAGGGTCCTGTGTCTCTCTTTCATAACAGATTGAACACGAAGGCAATGTCGAGCACATAGAACTTGGGGTTCTTCTGAGAGTCTTCCTTTTCATACCATAGGAGAATGCATCTGATCATACTTGTCAACATGCCCCGTATTGCAGATATAGACTACTATGGCCGGTTGGAAGTAGTTCAGAGGATGATCAGGAAATTTTCAACACTTGCTGGAACATGCATGTTATAAGGGAACACACGGAGTTGTGGACATCGAATTGCATCTTGGATGAAGATGACTATCATTACGAAGAAGTGCTGATAGTGTCCTTTTTTGTTTCAATTACCCACAATGAGATGTGATGTTTCCAGTGAGGAGAAGCAATGTGGGGTCATCCTAATGGCCGAGAATTTTGCTGCTCGCGAAGTGCATCGACGAATGACTGCAGTGTATGGAGACCATGCTCTGTCACTGATCCGTGTGCAGGACTGGCACAAAAATTTTCGCGAAAGACGGGAATCACTACAAGATGATGAGTGACCTGGTCAATCGCACAGCATCATCACAGATGACCTGATCCAACGAGTCGACCAGATCAGCCGCGAAAATAGGCGTGTGAAGATTAATGACATTAGTAAATCTTCATCAAAGAAAACTCCAATACAAGAAAACTGAGCGCACAATGGGTGCCAAAGAACCTCACAGAGGAAAATAAGAGCTTCCGGATGGGGTTGTCATTGCAGCATCTTTTGCGTTCTCGTGAGGATGACATTCTTCTCTTTAGGCTTGTTGCAGGTGTTGAATCGTGGTGCTATCATTTCCAAACAGAAAGCAAAAGACAAAACCAGCAATACAAATATCAAGCATTCACAACACCCAAAAAAGCATGGTGATGACGATCTGAACTCAGATCATGTAAGAATTTAAAGGTCGAACAGACTTTTCCCTTACGCACCTACACCTAAGTAAATCTTAATCCAACATCGATGTCGCAAACATCCCTGTCGATAAGAGCTCTCAAGAGAGATTACGCCGTTATCCCTAAAGTAACTTAATCTTTTAATCACAAAAAATGGACCAAATAAATAACACCTATAAATTAAATAGTTTAAGAAAAGTTTATATTTTTTCCAGCCGCCCCAGCTGAATACATAATTTTACATATAAAAATAAATACTATATGTCAACATAAAAATATATGTAAAGATCTATCGGGTCTTATCGTCCTGCCTAGTTATTTAAGCCTTTTTACTCAAAAGTAAAATTACACTATATTAAAAAAAAAGACAGTCACTTCCTCGTCCAGCCATTCATATAATCCAACAGGACTAATGACTATGTTACCTTTGCACGATCAAGATACCGCGGCCATTCGAAACAAAATTCATTGGGCAGATCAGACCTTATATTTTTATGAAAAGGACACGTTTTTGATAAACAGGAGCTAAATTTATTTGTCGAGTTCCTTTAACTCAACCTAAAACATATACTAATAGCATCTTAAATACTTATTCAAAAAATTAGTAGTAATAGAACAGTAATATATGACCGAAATCAAAATAATAAATTATTATAAAATCATTAAATAAATTATAACAAAATCATAATTGATAGCTATTTCTATGCCCACAATGATAAATTAACTTATTACACGATTATAGAAAAATACCCAATCAAGAGCAAATCCCCCTATCTTAATTAACCAAAAAATAAGTAATTAAAAACTATATATTATACCCATGGCAACTACATTAAACGTAATTCCTATTCAACCAGATATCACAAAAATCGATTAACCTTTCACTACCAAAATAATATTAAAAAGCAGTTCGCAATCAACACATCTCATATTTATCTTAACTTTTAATTTGCTTCGGGACAAAACAATACTACTTCAGTCATAAATACTAACTGATACAAAAGGTACAGTTATATAAAAATAACTTTCTAATATTTAAACAACCACTTCACACACAGTTCTCATTCGCTATCACTTAAAACAATTTAATTAATAAAAACTACCAAACTAATTTAATCCTTATATTATTTCACTTAACAAAAATAAACAATTCAATCAACATTAGTAATAATTTACCTAATCATCAAAGTAATCTGATTCGCACAGAAACCTCCTCCGTGTAAACGAGTAGCTAAAATAACAAGCTCAACTTTGATCAAACTAAGCACATTTTCCAATACGCCTACTACGTTACGACATACCTCACCTAAAAATGAGAGCGACGGGCAATGCGTACATATTTTAGAGCTCTACTCAACAGAGTAATATAACTCAAAATTACATTCAAATCCACTTTCATCGTATCTTTCAATAAACATTCGTTATAATTATTGTAACCCATCTCCACTTATCAATCCGCTGCACCTTGACCTGATTTTACCTTTAATTAAAATAATGAAAATCCCCTTCAAATTTCCTTAACGACGGCGGCATACAAACTGCGTACAATAATAAGTAAGATTATAACGTGGACTATCGATCACGGGACAGGTTCCTCTGAATAGGCTAAAATACCGCCAAATTCTTTGGGTTTCAAGAACATAACTATTACTACCCCAATTTTCATCACTAACTTTACAATGCTTATAATAGGGTATCTAATCCTAGTTTATATTAACACTTTCATAGCCTCAATAAAAAGAACATAAACAAGCATAATAATTTCATCTACCAAAATAATTATATTAATTCTCATTAAACAAAATGTTAACTAATCATTATCTTTTCCCTTTGCTCCCCCCGTCTAACCGCGGCAGTTGGCACGAATTTTACTGAAACTTATTACAATTACCTACCTCAAACTTACATTAAATAAATAAAATCAAACTCTGCTAAATCATTCCTGCATACTTTAATCCTTAAAAATAAAGCACAATTAACTCTATCTTACTCAAAATAATACCTGTACAAAAAACACAAAAAAGAAAAAACAAGCCAGAATAAAAATTTATTTATAAATTATAAAGTTATATGCATTCAAATCATAAAGACTATTTCCCGGTAACAACAAAAATTAGAATAATATAATCGCCACAAGCCCCCCGAACAACAGTTCACCTGCGCTCCGCGCACATATATATTTTAGGATACAATTTTTTTTCGTTGTTGTATCCTAAAATATATATTTAAAACCTTCATAAGCATATGCTGTAAATACTAGCAAGCAAAGAATTAAACTTTCTCCTTCAACACCAAAAGTTAACATGCACCCTACGTTAAAGTATAAAAGAAAGATAAGCTAATAAAGCTAATGGACTCATACCCCGCCAATGAAGGTTTCAAGTTAACCTGTTTCTAATGCTCACCAATCCTAAAATATTAGTGGTTACACTAACATCGATTATAGGATAATCATCAACCTCATGGTAATGGAGCTTGAATAGGATTCGAAATAGACCTTCTATCCTTATTCCCCTAATCTAAAAAAACAACAATCAACGAATAACCGAATCTGCGCTAAAATATTTCCTAGTGCAAGCCTTAGCCTCAATAATTCTTCTTCTAGCCGTCATGATATTATCATTCCATAGCCATTAACTAACAAATATTGGTAATTTAATTATAACAACCTCTCTAGCTCTCAAATTAGGAGCAGCTCCCCTACATTTCTGACTAGTAGAAGTAATAGAAGGCATAAACTGGATAAACTGCCTATTATTGATAAGATGAAGAAAACTAGCCCCCCTTACCCTTATAACACACACACAACAACTATCCCCGGTACTATAATCTTGTTCATCCTCTCATCAGTAACAATTGGGGCCATTAGAGAACTCAATCAAACTTCACTACGAAAAATTATAGCCTCATCTAGGCCGATTCCTAACAGCAATCTTATGTCATAACACAAGATGATTTTTATACTTCATTCTATACACTACCCTTACCGTCGCAATCACCTCACTCTTTTCAATGTCTAAAATTTACTACCTAAATCAAGTCTATCGTACAAAATTAACCCAATTACAAAACTTGCGATTTTTACTAGTACCCTTTCATTAGGCGGTCTTCCTCCATTTTTAGGCTTTCTACCAAAATGAATTATCAAATACTATTTATTGGCTCTCTCCTAATCATAATCGCAATAATTCTAATTACTTTATATTTACGCATTGCGTACTCCACATTCACTTTAACGAACACAATCCAAACCTGAACAAAGTAACCCAATCAAAATGACAAGAAATAATCAGACTAACAACTATTTCTATTACCTTAATAGGCCTTTTAATATCTCCGTTAATTTTAAGTTCAAGCAATTAAAATAAGGCCAAAAGTTAACAGTAAACTAGTGACATTCAAAGTCTCTTATAAAAAAAAGTCTTTAGGTCTTAATGCTCCTATTCAGCATTTCCCTAGACTTGCAACCTAGTATCATAATTATTTACTATAAGACCCCACCTAACAAGAGAAACAACAATTCCATTTGTAGATTTACAATCTATTGCCTAAAATTCCAGCCATCTTGTCCTAATTATTACTTATACTAACCATTTTGTTCCGATTATTATTTTCCACAAACCAGAAGGTTATTGGCACAATACATTCGGAGAATCCAAAGGAGGTGGAGGATTCTCCAAAATTCTCTGAAGTAAAAGTGGGTCAAAGTAAAAGTGATAAGCCCAGAACTGTTCAGTTGGGCGCAACTATGATGGGTTTGGAGAGTTGTCGTTTCTCGCGACGCAAGTGATGCTCAATTCCCGCATTTTGTGAAAGTTGTCACTGTGCAATGAACTGCTGCGAGATGGGGTCCGAAGATGTAACCTTGGTTATCAGAATAGTGCTGTTGAGTATACGGGTGCAATGCATTCCCTGATGTTCGTTTCAGCGTTCATCCCTCCCCGGGACTCTTGCAAAAATGGTTCCGGATGTCTTTTTGGGACGGTGCATAACGACACCGCCACTTTCTCTACGAATTTGGCCTTTTTATGTGAACTTTTGGCTGGCGATACTGCTTCATCCTTCTTCACAAAATATTTGATCGGATGTGGGGAAAGGAAGGGACAATAGCTTTGGTTGTCCAAATAAACGTCCAGATCAAATAGAAAATCTTTGGTTCCCTTAAACAAATGGGACACTTGGGACACTCGTTTTCGCTGCTTCTTCTTTTGTTCAGGCTTTACTTCAGGGCCAGTTTTCTGTTTCCTTTCTATGTATCCGATATCTTGCACTAACTTCTTCGTCGTTTTGTGACAGTGTCTGAATTTCTTCCCCAGTTGTCCGTAGCTAAACATGACTGTGGTGTGGATGGTCCTCTGCATAACTCGGTTCCCAGTTCTGTCCAATTTCTTCTCGGCCGACCAGATCCTGGCTTACTCTTCACTCCATACGCATTTGCTATCTTCATTAGAGACTTGTAAACCCAACTTCAGCCACATTCTTCCTTAACAAAATGTTTTACAGTATCTGTGTTACTGTCAAAAGGACGCTGTAGGAGAAGCAGCTACAAATTTTCCTGTTCAACTGTTGCACATTAATTTCATTTTATTTACGCAGCGCTAACCAACACAGACTGGGTACGTTCAGATCTTCGAGTGTGTATGTTGTAATGGCCATCGTTGATTGGGTGTTTTATTTATGCGGCACGTGAGATAAGTTGTGGACATTTTTTTCTCCCCACCCGTTATATCTTGTAAATTCATACAGTTTCCAAACAAGAGTTTTAATCCAGAAGGATGCCCCGCATTGCAATCAGCATATGCAATGTGATTTTTAAATTCTTTTCCCCCGAGATAGTATCTCCTACCTAGGTTCTGGCCGACTACTTTTTAACATCATCTTCCCCACTTATTATGAGAAGAACAAAGGTAATAAATAAACTCAAATTCATTCCGTTCCACTCACATAACTCAGATACGTTTTGACTTATAGCTATGAAACAAATAATGAGATGGCAAGTGCATATTCAGAATTGCTTAATTATATTTGAGAAACCAGTAGCATACTAGAAATTTCTTGGGAGAGTCAGTTGAAAATTTCTATTCACAATAAGTTTAATATTTCGCTTAGTTGGAACCTACATTAAAATCTTCATATCTTTTATGTGAAATATGTTTTGATATTTCGTTTGTATGTACCAGTACGTTAGCTAAATTTTGATCTGACCAATATCACGTCAGCAGCTTT
>JAGDQP010063714.1:0-11681 GCA_022664845.1 Lepisma saccharinum
ACAGTTGTATTGTTGTTCCTTTACGGCATTGCTTTCTATGGAATTTTATTCATTTTCGATCATAAACTGGAGTTTGTATAAAAAACATTCAATTTGCGAACATTTTCATGGTGATATTTGTGTTCTACACGTAAAAGTACCTACGGGAATGCATCTGATAACTCATTTAGTTAATATAAAGTTTCACCTTCAAGGTTGATTTTACTGCTTAAAAGTCGCTCACATTACACGACTCGACTTATTCGGGACACAAATATATGACAGAGTGCGAGTCTATGCGTGTTATTTTCGCTTTCTATATGCTTCAAATAAGGCCCCAAAACATGTCCGAAGTCAAAAACTCGCTGAACAGCAAAAAGAGTTCCCTTGTAAGTTTTAGTTAAACACAATATCCGTGTATGGTTGGTCTTCCTTTGGAACTTACCTGGAGCACGGAGAATGGTAAATAATTGGAACAGTGACTAGAAGATGACAGAGAGCACAATTCTATGGATTGTTACAAGGTTAGAACTTCAATGTCTAAATTATTTTGGACATCATTTTCGATAACCCATGATAGCATTCTGTCAAAGCTTACGAAACATAGTCGTGTGCCTAAAACAGCAAGTAAAATAAAATAATAAAATGTTAGTGATGTTTAAATTAAAGCGAAATTCAACTTCGTTAGTTCTATTCTGTACACTTACATGAAGATAAACAATACATTAAAACATATTTCCGTTACTACTGACGCATTAAGGCAGGCAATGATATGCATAGCTTTTACTTTTCCCTATACCCGGTGTAAAATTTACGTATGAAACATGTACATTTCTTAAAAGCAAGACTTGCAAGACCAAGACTGGACAAGCAAGACCAAGACCAGGGATACCGATGCAAGACCAAGACCATTGCTTTTGCTCATCACTACTCCTGATTCATCGGGAGCATTTTTTTTTTCTTTTTCTTTGGGGTCTAAATAAAATTTATAGCGAAGTTACCAAAAAGGAAAACTGGTTTTAGATCATAATGTCGTCCATTTTGGTCGAAAATTGGTCAAAAGTATATTTCTTGAAATATATTTCAATGAGTCCCCACGTGAGGCGCCTGATCTTTCGGGACAAATTTTAGATTATTACTTAGGTATAAATAAAATTAATATCAATGTTTCAAAAAAAATGTCAAAGACGTATTTTACGTTGCTTCTCTTTCCAAAAAGTACTTGAGTTTAGAGTAAAATATTTAAATTTCATTTAAACTTCAAAATTGGTACTGTGTTATTGTTCTGATCCACAGAAATGGTAATTATACGATAAACTCCTCTCAAAATTCAGAGTCTGAATGCCCAAACATGAGGAACAGAAAAATGGAGGAAAAAACTCTACAGCTTGATAATTCCAATACAATTAAGAGGTCAGTTTGTAATTAAGAGAGTATCAGTTTGTAATTGAATTAATTTGTGTCTGAATTAATATCTAAGAATATTTTTTTTTTATTTCATACAAAGAAAATTATCTAGCCCAACGTGTTCATTTCTTTCTGGACTTTTCAAACCGTCAACTAATTATGCCCATCCCTGTTTTTACATGACTTCAAATACCTGTATAAAATTGTTAATGCACATATCAGATCTGGCTATTTTCTTCGCGAGTTGTTTTTTCGAGTTCTTGTAAGATACTCGCAGTAACGACCTGTTTGCTTTTAGACCACCCAGGCTTGCTATTGCACAGCGTTCCCTAATTTACAAGGTTGTCTTTTCAGTATAACCAAGTTAAAAACTACCTGGATTTTGCTTTATCACACAACCGTTTTATGAAAAAAAACATGATACCGGAGAAAAGGTTAAGGTAATTATTTTTGTCGTTGTAGATGTCTTGAAATTGTTATTTCTGTTCATGTATTTGTTCGTTTTTTATTTTATTTTGTAATGATTGTTTTTACCTTTACTGGTTGACAACTCAGTGTAAAATAACCACCTGGGCTGTACCTGGGTTCTTGTTAATAAATAATACGCACGAATTCGTTCCTAGTCCTCAGTAGATCATTCAAATTTGATACAATTCGACCCAGCGGTATACAGATATGATTCTTGGCTAGACAGATAGCGAACACTGTGCGCCGGTCATCCTGATAGATTTTTCCAGGTTTTCTTCAATCCCAACTGGGAATGCCGAGATGATACACTCAGGGACTTGGCAGTTACCTTCCTCATGTCTATTCTTGGAACAGTGTTCGCCAGCGGGTGTTATTCTTCCAACTTAAGAAGGGCGTCGATTAACTCCCACTTTACCTCATAATTGTAAATTAAATACGTTTTCAATTGTTATCAACAGTATCTTTCTATCTACTTTCGGGCAATAATAGAGAACTCCTAACACTAGGGGAAACCTCTCATGACTAGAATGCTAATCACTCTCTACTTAAGTAAATTAAAAAACAATTAGGAATATTTTTGTAGCTAATCATTATTACAAATCGCATTTGTTTGTAAGCTTTTTTCGCTCTTCACACTGTAATTATTATGGAAAGTATTTCAAGTTCAAAAGTCTTACGTAACTGATTATTATGAATCACCGTGTCTGTCAATTGGAGGAAACTTTCTTTACAATTGTGTGCATGAATCGCAATTACTAAGAAGGCTACGTCAGCCACATTTGCCATTGAGTGGGAGAAAAAAAAAAGTCGCAATTTCAAACGTATGCATGAGGGTCGTTCATACTTTTTCCTTTTGTTTTTATACAGTGTGCTGCGGGTTGTAAATGTCAATATTCAAGGAACTGATAGTGTAGATCATTCTAAGCAAAACTGTTTCTGTGAATGTGCCAATAATGTTTAGTTTAGTTTAAGGATAATGCGAAATAAGTACTATCTCCATCCACCACGAGCAGCCGCAGTTTATGATTATAACTAATTATTCTCTAGAGTGAGGCAAAGGCCATCTAAGTTTTCGTAGTAGTATGATACTGAACAAACAAATACTATATCTAAAACTTGTTGCACTGGGCGATTAACCTAACATTTCACAAGTTAAAACTAAGTTTAAAAAAAAACGAGCTCGGTTTTGCACTTCTAGTAAAATTTTAGCTTAATCGCATGTATCGCCGGACCATAATCCAATTTAAATTATCTGAGTTGAATTCAAGACAGAAACAATCCGGTTTACACAAAGCATTTGGCTGCCCTAGGCATGACGTATCTTTTATGCCAAATTTTACTCTGCACAAGTCAGTTCAATTTTACGAGGGCATTTTGAAGTACCTGAGAAGTAGTTACCTTTGAACTCCGTACTTTACCAACGGCTTGCAAACTAAATTCTTTTAAGAAATTGCATGCATCAGGAATCGGGAACTGAGCCAAAACACGCAACACATATTCAAAATTGAATCTGAGTTATTATTATTATTATTATTATTAAAAGAAATCAAAATCTCTCACCCTCTTGTGGAGCACTCGTTACCAGTCAAATAAACACACGCATGTTTCTGTATATTTATTAAGGCCCGAGATAACCAGGAAAGACTGAGGTTTCATTAAATCCACCATTAAAAAACCCTCTGCCAACAAAATAAGAATGGTTTGCCAGGAATTTCTTTTTCATGGGACTTCGGGTAAGTTCCCCTCGCATTTACAGAAAAGCTGCAGTTTATTTGAAAGGTCTCGTTCTACAAAATACACAAATTAGGTAGGTGCCATCGTCAAGGGCATCAGGAGTTACAGAGCTTGAACCCTTTGCCATTTATGTGATTCTTTGTCAACGTAATTTTTTATAATATTAATTATATTTGGGCAATTTTAGTTACTAGCTTCTCGTCACGTTCTACAATCCACAAACATCCATGAACCATACGGAATTCCTACCCGCACCGTCGTTATTAGCATCCCAGAGCATTACTCCACACGTCTATCAAGATTCTGCGCTGACGTTTTGTATATGAATGTAACTCTGATTATAATTGTCACAAAACAATGAAGGAACGCTCGTGTTGTTTCTAATATCGAAGGAAAAGAAGTGTAAATTGTGGTGTAACCGAATAAATAGAGGTGAAGGCGGAAAAGCAGTGTCCGATTTGTAGAGGAGGAATTTCCCGAGAGGAGGATTTTTTTCTCAGACAGAACATCCATTGACGTCTATTTTATGCCCGTGAATATACTGGATATGCGATGGACGGTCCAATTGATCTACAGAAAATGGAAGTCCCGAACAAGGAGTTCGTAAACGCCCAACGGATATTTATAGCACATGTCCAGAAACTGCATATCCCGAAGACGAACATTGTGTAATTGTTGACGTCGACAAGGAGTGTGAGAGCTGCAGGGATTCATGAGGTGTGCATACTGTGACTGGTCAGCAACTTTATTTCCAACATTTTATACTTCGCGTGCATGTTCTTCCTCATAGTCTTGTACTACGATTCACAGAAATTACTTTCTTTGAACTCGCCGATGAGTGAACATTAATATTTCACGGTCTACAGTTCCTCATCACCGAAAATCTTCTGGCACAAAAAGCACACGAAAACTTCACCAAAAATGAACTTTATACATGAACGCATTTTTTGTGTGCTTAATGTGTCTTTATGTGGCTTCAAAGCCTTAGTGCATAGTTTGTACACATTAAGTTCATACTTACTGAAGTTCGCATTATCAAGAGCAAGTTTTCAGATCACTTTTAGTACATTTGCCACTATCTGCACACCAAAAGTTCATATATTGTGCACTGAAGATGTGAGGTTGATAATACTAATTTCACGAAAAGTTCGTATGTTATGCACTAAAAACGTGGTAAAACTGGCATATACTGTATTGTGAACTTTCTACGGGACATGCTGTGCTCTTTACTATGATTTTCAGTGACTATGTTGACGGTGGAAACTGATTTGTGCCTTTTTGCGATTTGTAGAACAAGATCTGTCAAATACACTACAAAATTTTTGGAGGACCGTGCAACGTTGGAATATTCACTCGCCGACGAGTTCAAATAAAGCAATTTCTGTGAATCGTGGTAAAAGATTATGAGGATGAATATGCACACGAAGTATAAAATGTTGGAAATAAAGTTTTTGATCACAGTATGCGCACCTCATGAATCCCTGTTTCGGACACCCTGCAGACTTACACTTCCTGTCAGCATCAAAAATCAAACTATGCCCGTCTTCGGAACATCCAATACCAGACATGCCATGAACATCAATTCTATAGTACTTCTTCGGAATCTCCATCTTTTGTACGTCCATTGGTCATCCATCTCATGTCCAGTATTTCCAAGAACATAAAACGGACGTACTAGCACAAGATGTGGACGTCCAAGCGATGTCCTGTGCTGTTAGAGAGGGGGAACGAAACTGGACGCTGCCGCGCCTCCCCTCCCCTATTGGGTTACATCACAGCTTTATACTTCTTTCCCTTCGACTATTAGAAACAAACCGAACCTTAGTTCATTGTTTTGCGACAATATAACTGTATAAGCAGAGATACATTCACTCACTAAAACTCAGCGCAAAACCAATCTCGATATGCCTGTGGAGTGGAGTAAAGCTCTGAGGGCGCGGTTCTGAGGATGTTCATGGATGTTTGTAGATTGTAAAACGCGAAGAGAAGTCAGTGGTTACTAAAATTACCCAAATACAATAAATATTATAAAAAAATACGTTGGTAAAGAATCACATAAGTGGCGTGCGTCCACAAAGGGTTCAACGCTCTAACACCTGATGTCCTTGACGATGGTACCTAATTTGTATATTTTTGCAGTTTGCAGGATTTAAAATAAACTGCAGGTTGTCTGTAAATGCGGAGAAAACTTGCGCGAAGTCCCTTGTCAGCCTGACCTTTTCCGGTGCACTATGAATGGCAACAAATACCAAAGTACAACCTTCATTTCAATTGGGATCGAATTACCCAAGGACCCAAGATGTGCTAGTCCTAGTTCTGCATTATTTTTTTATTTTTTTTTCATTTTGACACTCAAAATTTCGCGCCATCGTTCCATAATTACGTATTTTATCATTTTTAAAAATACCATATTTCTAATTTTATCGCATAATCACGAAACGGTAACGGACAATCCCTGCCGACTCGCAATGGCACATAGAACTGCAAATCAAATTGAAAATTTGTGTACTTTTTTTTTTATGAAAAACTTTGTTCTGAACATATTTTCATAATTAGAAAATGATTTTCAAATAATCACATGGACATGTGCTCCAGGTACATGTACGAAACATATTGAATGTTTCACAATCAAATGGTTGTTATACAACCCTCTTCACTGTGTTGTTCTGCACGTAAGCTGATTTCTGGTAGTGATGGACACAAAAATCGGTTTTCCGGTTTAAAAAACCGAAACATAGTCGGTTTTCTTCAAAATCCGGTTTTTGGTTTCTTCTCAAAACGGTTTTTCTTCAAAACCTGGTTTTTGGTTTCTTCTCAAACAGACTTTTCTTCAAAACCCGGTTTTTGGTTTCTTCTTAAAACGGTTTTTCTTCAAAACTCGGTTTTTGGTTTCTTCTCAAAACGGTTTTTCTTCAAAACCCAGTTTTTGTTTTTTTCTCAAACCGTTTTCTTGAAACTTCGTTTTTTCATCAAACATCGGAGTTTGAACAAAATCACCGAAAACCGAAGTTTGAACAAAAATGCCAAAAACCGAAGTGTGAATGAAACTCCAAAAACCGAAGTTTGAATAAAAACACCAAACACCGTTGAGTTTCGGTTTTAAACATATTAAAACTGTTCGGAAATTATTGAAAGCCACGCACAGTTAGTTCGGCCAATAAGTTAATTTACTTTTCAAACAACTCGCGAGCTACCAGTTGGAAAAACCTGTTCTATAACATTTACCGTTACTTCTTTTTGTTCTTCCCTTGTAAGGATTAGTCAACATTCTGAATATAAGCGGAAATATATTCATTGAAAATTGAATATTTAAGATTGAACAGGTTCCTGGTGTCGGGAAAATTGAATAACATTATAATAATATGGCTACTAAATATTTCTTATGTTTTAACTTTGTACCTTAATCAATATTAGAGGAAACACAGACACCATTAATTAATAAGTTCTTGCACTGAAACAGTCTAGACCTGCTTAAAGTATTTTCTAAAAAAAATATTAAAAGTAGTGGCGTATGAATCGTTCTCCTCCTTCGCCTTTAACAATAGGATACAGGGTGTTGCAAAATAACACCGACAAAAACACCTCACGAGATTCCTCACACGAAAATAAGGAAAAAGTACAGATCATCGAGGGCGCTACAGACTGCGGAAAGCATGTGCAAACGAACTTTAGAGCACGATATTTCCAAAACCAGTCAATTTGATTTGAGGCTTCCTCTATCAAAAATGCATTATCTAAAATTGTGCAAGGCATTTCCCTAAGGAAATATGTAATTTCTAGGCATTCTCTCGAGCAAACATGGGGTAAATCAGCACGAATAAGACGACTTTCCACATATGTACAGATGATAATCGGCACTGACAATCTCTTTTACTGATAAAAAATACACCACACGTTCGTTGAAATGTACGCAATTTACTACTGTTTGTTATGCAATCACGCATCTTCGTAAATAAAAATCTTTCCGCAAATGAAATTTTGATAGAGGTATCGACTTACCGGAAACGAATTATTGTTACTTGTCAGAAGATACTCGAATTCATGTCTATTTTGACTAGTGTTGTAAATAGAAGAAAAAAACCGTTCGGTTTTTCCTAAAACTTCCGTTTAAGACTGTTCGGAACATTTTAAAACATAACCTTTCGTTTGTTTTTCTTTCCTTCTCAATTTAGGTTGTTTTTTTTTCAACGAAGAAATTTGTAATTTTAATTCTGCTAATGTCTCTAAGTAAGAATTACTTTTATATGGGTCGGTAATTACGAAGAAATACAACATAAACTGAACTCTAGATTACAAATATTTTTGATATATGCGAGATATTCCGGGTTGGCCAGTTCTCAGTGTTGCCAACTTTAAAAAACATTAATAAAAGGTTTCTTCCATACTGTATCTGCCCCAAACTTAGCTTAAACATCATTCCACACAACAGAACAAAGTTTTGGGTGTCTCCGGCCTCAAACCCCCAAGTTGTCAGTGTTGCAAGCCTAATTTATTAATATGAATCTACACTTGTGTATTGATTTACACTGGATTTGACATACTTGTTTACTAGATACTGGGATAGGTCATAAAGGAACTCCAGGTACCGTAGTTTATCAAGGTTGCCAAACGATTAAAATATCTAAATTTCATATATGTTGCCGCTGGACCTATATGAATTGATTTATACCAAATTTGATATGTGCATCAGGTACTAGAACAGTGCATGTGGATACTTCCGGTGCCGCAGTTGTCAGTGTTGCCAACCAATTTCAGAAAATTAAATTTTTAATTGCTTTCGTATCGCTGAACGTGTTAGGACTAAACTGGGTATTTTCGTACTGGGACACGTCATAGTGGTACTTCAGGCACCACAGCTGACAGTATTTTCAATCAATTTTAAAAATTAAATATTTAAAATTACTTCCATTTAGTGCGACGTATCCGCACCAAACTTTGAGTATACATATCGACACAATCGAATGGTTGTTTTTATGGTTGTTCCCTGTACACAAGCACCCAGTTCTCAGTGTTGCAACCGTGTTTTAAAATTCAGTTTTTCAAATTCAAATACCCCCATATTGTTACGTGCCGACAGCTATTACTAACATTGTAATATGCTTACTAACATTGTGTACGTGGCTACATTGTGATATGCTTTGAAATAATACTTCTCAGAGCCCTATTACAACAAACTCAGTAGAAGAAAAACACAGTGGGGAAAAATGTATTTGGGCAAGTAAAACGTGGCCCATCTCGAAATCTCTTGCTCTTTTATAATAATGTGGATGCCTTAGATAGAATGCTATAGAAATAACTACCACTCGATACACTAAAGCCTTTAAAATTAAATTTAAATGTATAATTCGGAATTCCGAAATTCTGACTTTCCGGAATTCCGAAATCACAAAAAATTGACATTCCATTCCAAAAATAATTCGAAATTCCAGACACCCTTAACCACCAAGTAAACTAGCTCCGTACCTGATCCCGTCAAGTGTGTACACTATACACTAGGAGAGAGACAGGTCACACAAACACGATGTTATTATCACCGTTGATCCTGTTCTTAACATTTTAGCACGCTGGTGCAATCACGTTGGAATACAAATAACGAACAATTCGAGAGACAAACCCAGGCTCCAACCAGGTGACTATTTGTTACTGTTGACTGGAAAGGCACACTATTTCGGGTCCTGTTTCACCAAAATGCCAGGTTGGTACTTGTACTGAGGT
The DNA here is from genome assembly GCA_022664845.1 of Lepisma saccharinum. Classification (NCBI taxonomy): domain Eukaryota; kingdom Metazoa; phylum Arthropoda; class Insecta; order Zygentoma; family Lepismatidae; genus Lepisma; species Lepisma saccharinum. The sequence continues at coordinate 9,304 of JAGDQP010063714.1, forward strand.
CCTCATTGGTACTTTCCTCGAAGTCCTCAGCAAGGAACTTCATACAGACGTAAGCAATAGCTGGCTGCACAGCTTATTAAAAATGAACATGTTGAATTGTACTGAATTTATTTATGGTCTTTAGGCATCTCAGATCGGAATACGTTAGGGGAGAGGATGTTGGAAGGTAGTGGGCCAGGTTCTTAGTAGGTTCCAACCCGGCATTTGCCTGATGTGACTGAGGAAAAGCCCTAAATTGTACATGAAAATTAACTACGAGACAAATTCAATTTTAATGATATTCAAAAGTCAAAATCTATGTATGACCTGTTCAATCGTAATCTGTGACGGAAGTTCCTGTCTGTGCCTCGTGTCTTCTTTGTGAACAGGATACCGGAAACAGTGGGTTCCGTTCTGACAGGAATTGGTTTCAGCAAAACTGGAAGGAAGGAAATGAATCATGGAATAATTGGGCGTTTTGTCCAGAGGAAACAGACATAGATGAACTACGGACAATAGCTTCTTTTACAAAGCTTCTTTTCATCACAACGATCAACAATTCGATGTTACCTCGATCCCATTTTCCATTGGTTACGATTGCGGACTTTGATCGGCACTCTATAGCATACAAGTTCGAGTTTGCTGCCACCCATCCTGTTTTATGGTTCTAAGGTTTTTGCTGTTTCGCCACCGAATGTTGGGATGGAATCTAAACTACATGCCCTAGCTCTGCCGTCCTAGAACGAATGTTTTAACATGGGATGTGTCGTTAGGTTTGTCTAGAACCATCTCTTCAGTTCAAATCCCAGCTGCCGACCATCGTGACAGATTTTTCCTCAAAGGCCGTGATGGTACCTTCAACTTGGGCCATGGCACACACTTACCCGCATCCTTTCCCTCCCCTATCCCGGCCTGACCCTTAGATGCCTAAAGGTCATAAATAAAATCCAATTCTTCAGTTCAAAATGTAAAAATTAACATTTCGATGTTAGCAATTATGATTTGTCCTAAGTATTAGGGATAGATATAAAAAGCAGGTTTTCGAATTTTGTTATCGAACTTAGATTCTTGTTCAAATCCGGTTCTTGATTTTCTATCAAAGTTATTTTTGTTCAGGTACTACCTTTTTCATAATATTTGATATTTTATTCGAAATTTCACTTAAAGGATAAATGCTTATAATTTGAATTTGGCCTCTCAACAGACTGAAAAAGTGTTCCTAATAAATGTGTTCACATATTACATGAATATAAAGAATAGAGTTTCCAATATAGTAAAATAATAAGCTAATGAGGGAGAAAACTATCCTGGAAATCGGTGAACGCGTTCTTAGGAAAGCCCTACAAAAAATACCCCCCCCCCCCCAAAAAAAAAAAATCCTGAGAAACATGCCGCCGTTTTGCAAAACTTCCCACCATACTGTAATTTCCCTCGGGAGCACATAGCGCTAGATGTAAGTGTCACAGAGACATGCGACTTGCCCAAAATTACTTATTGGGTTGCGAGCTAATGTATTAATTTAACGTCATTTTAGAAGTTTTGGTTACTTTATACTGAAAACAAAAATTCGCAGAACATCCACACATTTCAATTCAAAGACAATTATCGACCAAATTGTTGTGAATGACCGAGCCAAACTGCAAGATGGTCAAACACGTAGGCTGAATATCTCGAGGTGCAAAGATGAGTTAGCTCTACGAAACAACAGCAAAGCGCCTTCCTACAGTAAATTTAGAGCCGAGTATTTCAGACAATGTACGCCTGCTTAGAATTCGCTGCAAAACAGCGCAGAAAACAAAAACAGTCGTCATGCTTATTAATCATACTTGGTTCACTCCTATACGCAAAAGTTACTGAAATTGGGATCAATAACCTTCCCTCACCAGAAGTTATATAGCTTGGAAGATTCAATTTATTCTTTTTTTAACGGAAGCTGCTGGGAAAATGATGTATGACGTGGATTAGTGGAACTTACATAAACAGTATAGTTTCTAAGAACTCTATTGTGCATATGATAGGAGATTCTTATTCTAGAATAGTGGTTTTGAACCGCCGGTCCGCGGATCGCCATCGGCAATTAATATATTTAATTATTCACCACTTATTTTGTATATTTCGGGAGTTCAAAATTGAGACTGAAGTTTTTATATTTCATTTCTAAAACAACTAGACTCTGAAGATGAGCTAGATCCTTTTGGAAACACAACATATAACTTACTGGCATTTCGACGGTCCTGGAAAGTTTTCGCCTGTAGTTTGCCGGTCCGTGAATATTAGAAGGTTGAAAAACACTGTTCTAGAGCGCTCTCTGACGCTCACTTATGGCTCACTTCCATGCAGGAAAAAAGCGTTAAAATGAAGCGCTGTGTAAAGAATTATTAAGAAGTAAAATAACAATA
>JAGDQP010063715.1:0-11681 GCA_022664845.1 Lepisma saccharinum
TGTCGAAGGTTATAGAAAAAACATATTTTAACAAACACTAATTTGTTTGCTAGATATGTTGTGGAAGTAGAAATTCATTAGGTAAACTTCCTGTTCTGCATGAGTTATCAATCATAACTAAATGGTGCTATGGATAAAATGTACACTACGGATACCAGCGTATGTTATATTGGTTGGTTATTTGAAAACCGATTCACAAAAGTCATTGCACTGCAGAAATTTCGTCGGTTAAAGATACTGCAAATTTCCACAGCACAATAAAAATGGGAATTTGCTCTAATGATTTTAAAGATGACTACTGTTAGAGATATAATAAGTGTTTAAACATTGTTAAATGTCTACCACTCGCTGTTTCCTGACCATCATTCAACTACAGATGAAGTAACACCAAATACTCAACACGTCAAGAGCAAAGGAACCAGTTTCAGATTCATTTTGTGCCACGGTGGTCATCTCTGGTGCTTGGCGTCCCCGGTTAGATCCTGGCTGGTGTCATATGGCTTTATTGTAGATAAACCTTGTGCGTGGGTAATCTTGAGGTCATCCCATTTAAACCCACTTAATTCCACTAACTATCCCACTTTCATCCATTCGGTTTGAGACAAAGTTGCCTAAAAGACTTTGAAAATTCAAATTCAGATTCGTTTTAAAACTCCTCGCTAATCAAGTTCCATGTTTAGTTGTACTGTACGCGTATTTAAAAATAATGGACAAATGAAAATCAACAATGGCATTGTAGAAAGTAGGATAGAAAATATTTGAAAATATCTATCAAATGAACTAATCCATAATTGGAAGGTATTTGTTATTGGTTAAAAATCTGAGATTCTGAGCTATGTCATTTTCAGTTACGGACCTTCAAATGCCTCGGCTAAAAGTATTAGTGTCAAAATTTTTAAACACTTCATTTCATAAATGGGATTAAGTATTAGATTACAGCGTTTTAAAATTTCAGCATTTCTCTTGATATGTTCGGTATTTTTGAAAATTAAATATAGAAGGTGTGAATTTCAAGATATCTTAAGATGAGGGCCCGTTTACTTTAATGAACGTATCTATATTACAAGTGACATTTGTGGTTTTTAGAACTTTGTATATAAGTTTGTTTTTAATTGGCTTTCTAGAAGAACTGCTATGAACTACAGAAAAAGAGAACATTCAAAGAAAGGTTACATAATAGTTCAATAATACCATTCGTGTTTTGCTTTCGATTATTTTCACAAAGCTTGTTTTGTGGGTGCAAATGGCCATATTTGTAATTACACAGATTAAAATGAATATGGCAATAAATCAGGAAATGTAACGGCAGAATCCCATGTAGCTCTTATGAAATTCACATAGTTCAAAACATAAAAACATACAATAAACACATGAAAATTGAATAGTAAAATTAATGAAATCTGAAATCCAGAGGAGGGCAAGTGACCCCCAATGCCCCTCCCTGCCGACGCCCTTGAGTGGAACATGAAGTTGTATATGTACGTTTCATGAGAAATTATACAAAAATCCACAAATTTTATAATGCCTAAAAATACTTACAGGTTCAACGTTACGGCCTATTTCTGCCTATTTTACACTAAACATAATTGAAGGGCATGGAGTTGACAAAGGTAAACTTATTTTTTTAAAAAAATAAGTTGAGTACAGAAATACAACTGTAACACTCAGAATATAACTGTAACACTCAGAATACAACTATAACACTGATGTGAGCTTACTGTGCAAAGAGTTGAAGTTAAAAACAACTGATGGCAGCATATTGGCAATTTGTTTTTGGGTAGCCGCATATGACGGCAAGGCAGAATGGATTTTCCTAACGTAATATCTCAATTCGTGATGAATGTGGGTTATCACTGTTTCCCCTAAATGACCTTCAATTTTGCGCCATTTCCACCGATGTTATGTACGTCTAACAAGGAGACCGTCAATGAGATCACGTCGAAACCTTCCCTGAAATTTTGCTAGGAGAATCTCCGTCTTATTCAGAGGTAATATTTTTTTTATGTATAAAAGAAAAAGCTACCCATATTAACTGTAAGGTACCTGAATAGGGGCTGGAATATTGGTCGAAGTGCACAAAAAGTATATGTTTTATAATTCAATCAACAGGAGTCACTTCTGCTTCACTTTCGTCGTGAAACAAAATACTGCTAAGTTGTAGCGTCGCCTCCCACATAGCAGCACTGCTCGCCAGGGACGTATTTAAGGTGTCTGGAGCCCCGAAAATTCATTTTTAATAGCCAAAATTATATGGATTTTACATAACAAATTAATTTTTGTGTGCCAGAAATTTGTCTTCCTTCAGCCTTGAGCCTAGCATCTTTGCTGACTCTTTAGGAAGATCGAAATCTCTGACGAGATCATTTAGATTAGACAGTGTGAGCAGTTGAGGCGCGTTGGTATCAACATTTAACTTTTCACCAGAATGATAAGTGTCATAAGGAGTGAAGGCATTCTCAAAGGAACTTGGTGCGGTTGGCACAGAAATTCCAGGACCATGAGAAGAATCCTGTTAAGAGCCCGTAAATGGAAGAAAGAACACTTTTCACGACTTGAAAAGACGTGCTACCTATAAAATATTCAGAAATTCTGAACTTACCTAAGGCTTCGAATTATTTATTTATTGCTCGCTCATGACTAGCTGGTTGAAAAAATAAAAATATTCAGTCGTTTTGGGTACAAAAGTTCTGAATACTCTGTGTGAATACAGTACGAACCGTCAAGGAATAATGTAAAACAGCCAAGTTGACTATGGAGTGGAGTTTTGTGGGAAAACGTTACGTAATGGAAAATTTGTATGTCATTTTATGACTAAGCGGCCCCAAAGAGCATAAGAATCAGTGAAAACTTTCTAAATAATTTTTCCATCGCCGGCCTGTATAACAGTACTAATAATGTTCTGTTGTAATCATTACATTACATTACTCAACAGTATTAACTTTATTCAATAACCCCTTAAGTGCGTAATTTTCTGAATCTATACGCTTTCAAAACTGTAGGTTTTTTAACGTTTGCTCGAAAAATTGATTTTTTTCTAACTCTTCATATCTTTTGAATGTAATAATAACAGTGAGAATTGGTGTTTTATGTATATTCTTGTAATTTCAATATGATAATTATAATTGCTATACATATATGTACGTATGGTTATCAACATTATTATCGTCAACCCACGCATACATACGTCTATACTTTTTTCTCATAACTTTTGAGCGCCAATGCTATAAATGTAATGTAATGCAATAATAATAATAATATAACGAAGAAGAAGAGTGAAGCCCATATTCTTTACGAGCGTCTCACGCCTGAAATATGACAGGAGACAACCGATGCAGAGCCGCCTGGTAGAGTAGCGGTTAAATATATGTGGTCAGTGGATCGCGTGTAATGAAAAGAAACCTAACTTAACCAATGGTTAGTGAATTACGTAAAATTTCGAAGTGTGTAAATAAAAAATGACCTCAGCCGAGACTCGAGCCGGGGCCTCCTACTTAGCAAGCCGACTTCATCCCCAAAGGGCCACGGTAGACGGTGGGAAAGAACAATTTGGAAGCTTTACCTTCCAGAACACGTGTTACGTCATATCCGGGTGGAGAATGGGGCGTTGTTGCATACTTCAGTCGCAAGATTAATATTCCTTGAACCAAAAATATTTTTCAGCTTTCTTCTTCTTCTAATGGTTTCGAGAACATTTGAAACCAGCCGCGCGGCATATTCATTAAAGAATGTCAGGACAACAATGTAACATTTTTGGCAAATATATTCGACAAACACAATACAATACATTCGGAACAAACAGAGGACGTATATATTTGTGGTGATTTTTTCATGGACAAGTTAACTCGCCACTGACACTGAAGGGGCTTTTAAAATGTAAAATTAGCTATTAAGAGGGAGAGGGACTTGGCTACGGCAGCCTGCAAAATAAGCGTGTAATTTAACATGAATTTTCACACATTTCTAGGAATGTCATAATTTCATGTGGTTCTTTCGAAGAAAAAAAATACTCAATAGCCCTTTCAACATATTTCGTGCCATTATGAAGGTACTTAAGTTAATACCTTGCGAGTTATTTTCTGTTTAGAAATAAGGAAAAATATAATCGAAATTTCCATAAGAAAGTTGTTACGTGGGTTATTGAAACATCTTTATTTCTAAGAAAAATATACGTCATGGAACCTTCACTTATTTACCTTTACGATGTTATGTTTAAGGGGCTATTGAGTAATTTTGTCAGAAGAACATGCCATAACCACTATATTCATAGAAATGTGTAAAGCTATGTTAAATTGCGAGCTTATCTTGCAGGCTGCCGTAACCACGTCCCTCTCCCTCTTAAGGCTCAATCCAAGTGGTTTTTTCCGCCTTTTTCGTTTTACGTCAATTATTCAAATTTCAGTACAGGAAAACAAAAATTAACTTTCACGCACCAAAGTTCATTTCGTTCTTCAATAATAAGTACAATTAATTTTAATTAAATGTTAGTATTAACTACAGAATTGTGTGTAGACACTTTTGGAACATAATAATGTCCTAAAGTGTCTACACACCATTCTGAGTTTACTATTAATAATTTTTAAAAACTTTCTCATTATTGAAGGACGAAACGAACTTTGGTCCTTGAAAGTTAATTTCAGTTTTCCTGTACTGAAATTTGAATAATTGTCGTAAAACCAAAAAGGCTGGAAAATACACTTGAATTTCTCCTTAACTATAAAACCTAGAAGTGCCACATTTTTTATTCCATACCCTAAACAAGAACATGGGTTCTTCCATTCTGTCGTATAGTTGCCTTGCCCATATAATTCTTCCCGAAACAGGCAAAGCGTTGAAATGCAGAATAGGATGATCCTTAGTTTCATTGTACAATGTGCGAATTGCTACCAACTCTTCGTTGAACTTTTCAAATAACTCAATAAATTTCTGGTTGATGTTTATAGACGGAACTTTTAGCCTTTCGAACCTGTAAGGAAGAACGATTTTCATTTATAGGGACATTTTAAAAGACAGAGTACAAAATGCAAACAAACAAGAACTATTGACATTAGGTGCTAGAATCGGAACACAAATATAACGTAACAAATTTTTAATTACTAGAAGTATTTAAGATCTACTTTTTATCCACTATCCTAAGCACAATGCTATTGATGTTTTTTGATTACTAATGTCATTTCATTTCGATATATGTCAGTACCACCAAATGCGTAGTAGGTAGGTCCACCCTTGGTCCATTCCTCCTCGAAAAAGTCTGCACTTTTGGTTTACTGTTTTGTAGGTCCATGCATTAAGATGAATTTTTATACCAAAATGTCATTTTGAGGTACATTAAAGTAATAATACTTTTCTAAAATACATTTCAATAAAGTTTTTTTTATTTTTTACAAGCTTTTAACAAAGGAAAGAGAAAGAGAGATTTAAATGATAAAATAATCTGGTATTCTGTTGTGTTTAACTTCGTTTCAATTTATTTAGTCTTTTAGTCTTTTTGTACCTACGGCTCAGACCGGTTTAATTTCTTATAACTACGTGTCTCACGTAGAACAATCATATTGCTATAAAGGATAAAATACTAATAAGAAAATATAAACTAAATAGTATTTTAAAAAACTTAGGCTTAGGCTCAGGCCGGAATAAGTTTGGGAGAGGATATGGGAAAGGAGTCGGCCAAAATCTAATTTCAATGTAACGTCCCGACATTGATCTGGTATGACTAAGGCAACCCTGGAAAAACCTGTCAGGATGTTTGGCCGTCGGACTCGAAAACAAGACTTTCCCAATGCGAAGCTAACACTCAATCAACTGAACTAGGATCTCTCGGTACAACTAAGCAAACATTAAATGCTTAAGAAAATATATTTTTTATACGAAAGTTCACAGCAAAATATGCACGGCTATGAAAAACAAATTAATTTTACGAGGGAAATCTAACGTGAACCAAAAATTTTAAAACCTGTTTTCCTCGTTCTGGCCATTCATGCTTCAGAAACACGTCTTGAGAACAAATGGTTGTGTTTCCAGTAGGCGTGTAAAGGTATTTCAAGTGTAAGCTTTACCACTGCGGGCAATTTGGCAGAAATTGTAGACTTTCATAAAAATACCCATGGCCGATATTGTAATCGTCACATAATTACGATTCATTCCTCGTTTTGTTTCGATTTGACTAAGCTTTAGAATGACACGCCTTGCATGGGCTTTGTGGAAGTAGATGTGGAATTTCCGGAGACGTGTTCTACAAAAACTTCCCTTTTAGCGAATCTATAATACAAAATCAGAAAAACATTTTCATGAGCGATATCCATGTAGATAATGTGGAGCAAAGTTGGCCGAAAAATTGCGCCTTCAGAAAAGATGTAAAGTTTGATTTTTTATATCTCTGAAAGTAAGGGTAGGAAAAACGTGAAACTTTGCGCGTAAAAACTTAGCAACACAAGGTTCTCGAATATAAAATGCCATGCTTCTACAGCTTTTCATTCGCTGACAAATTGAGTTGAAAGTTGACAATTGTTGTAAAAAAGACCAAAATAATGTATTTTCAAACAGCGATTACAAAAAAATATCTTCTGAAATTTGTTTTAAATCATTCTCAGTAGAAAGAGCATGTTTCAACCCCTCTAAGAAAGTAGGGTTGATTTTTCATCGCGGACATATAAGGTCCTAAAAATAGGGCCAAAGTTGGAAACTTCGCTATGGATACGTCACATGCATTCTATCATATTTTCGTCTTGTTTGTTCAGATTCAGATTTTATTGCATTCATTTGACCGTACAATAATAGCACATCTAGAGCAACGGTATAGAACATGTCATAAACTAGAGAACATAAAACAAGGATACGTTGTTGATGAACATACATTGAGTGAAATGAAATACACTTAAATGGCTAAATATGCAAGCACTACTTTTGTCGTGACATGTCACAAACTAAAAAACTTAATACAATCAATGTTACATTATTGTTAGAAATCATTGGGTAAAATAAAATCATTTAAATGGCTAAATATACAAGTACTACTATAAAACATGTTGTACACAAGATAACATAATACAATCAAGATTACATTGTTGCTAAAAATATACTGGGTGAAATATAAGCACTTAAATGGTTAAATATGGGAGTACTATCAAAATTGTTTGAAAAAATTAATAGTAAGAGAAGAGAGACATACTTAATTACGAAAATTACATTAATGTTTCAGTATTTACATAATATGGATACACACTTCTGATAGTGTTGAAGTTATTTGATACAGTTTTAAGTTGTTCTTCTGCTTTGGAAATCAAAATGAAGATATTTGTCTACTGTGTAGAAATTATGTTTCTGTAGTACGCTCCGCACTAAATCACTGAACCTATTAAAGGATTCCGATTCTTTTATATGTATTGGAAGTTTATTATACAGCTTAATTCCCATGATTATTGTTGATTTGGAGAACAAAGCAGTTTTATACGGGATGATAGTTAGATTCGCTCGGCCCCTTGTAACATGATCATGAACATCCATGTGTTTTATATAGACGTTATTACGACTTATATATTACGTTGGTCCATGGTGACATTGTCACTACCAGTTCAGGCACTTGAACCAGCAATCCCATCGCCACAGGGGTCATGCCCGATAGCCGTACAATACCGGCCACGAGTGGGTTTCTTGCTTCAGGATCCCAGGCCTGTAGTATGGTTTCTTCGTCGGCGTTCCCAAGCTTAAACTGGGTATCTTATATGGTTCCCAAGCCAAAGTCCGTACTGCCAAATGACAACGAACACTTATGTATGTATTAGTGAATGTAGAAGTGACGTTCCTTAGCGTCGCTTTTGGGAATTTATACTGTCGACTTGACGACGTAACTGAAGGAGCTGGAAGCACGCAAAGATGTTGTTCTGGAATCCAACAGATATCTTGTCTTTCAGGCCAATAAAATGAATTAGTAGAGCCGCGCGGATGCATAAATTGTACCAACACATCAAATTGTTCGATGGAAACTTCTACGATGTTGCCTACCCACCATTGATTGTCATAAATGCAGGCAACATAACAACCAGGAAATAGTTTGGTCAATTTTAAATTCGGATCAACGGTAGCGGGAAGTTTGGCCACGAAGTGAATCGTGTCATTTGAGACTTTTCTAACCGAAATAGAAATCGAATCAACTGGCACAAACTCGTGATAATCTCGTGTGCCAGCTATTCTGCTGCTAACTTCATGCAGCATCCTGCTTTCTTCGATTTCTTCCTTCGGAACGTATATATATTTAATTCCGTGAATGTTTCTATTACAAAAGTTAAACAGATCTGTTGGGGTCAGTATTTGGTCGTTTGATGGTCGCTGGAGGTTGGTTCGAGCAGCCAAACGTTTAGTTGTGCCGCGAACTCCGCCACATGGTGATTTGCTGTGACTCGTGCCGAAAGAATTCCATTCAGCCTCAATGTCGAAACCTTGTTTATGATTGCATGTGTGTTTGTGAAATTTTTGTATTGCGCTGCTGAACCGCTGCTAAAGTAGTATATTCGTGTAATCATCTTTTTATTCGTCAAAAACGTAATCAACTTCCGATTGAACGCATGCACAGAAACCGTATCATCTTGCAGATGATCTGAAATTATACAACAGTTGACAATTTGCAGCGCGCCATCTTGATCTACATAATAAGCGACGAACGGATGCACTGTGGCTTGCAATTCATCCAGTGAACGTCTTGAGCAGCATACTGGACAACAAACGAGTAATTCTCTGCAAAATCCATCAGTACGGTCAGTTAGCTTTCATTTAGGCTGGCTTTCAACGACTTCAAATATTCACTTTGATGTTTGGAAACGAAGTGGTGGCCAGTCAGTTTCCAAATTTAACAGTCGAGTTTTTCGATGAAACCTTCAACAGTGAGAACATTTGTTACTAGCGTTTCGCGGTCAACATGTAATCGACTCACAGATTCATATAGCCTGCAAGAATGAAATTACACGCTTTAAACTCCAGCAGAAATAAAAAGCAAACGACACAATGTTAAAGAATACATGTTGAAGTATACGACGTTGCCATAGCGAAGTTTCCAACTTTGGCCCTATTTTTAGGACCTTATATGCCCGCGATGAAAAATCAACCCGACTTTCTTAGGGGGGTTGAAACATGCTCTTTCTACTGAGAATGATTTAAAACAGTTTTCAGAAGGTTTTTTTTTTGTAATCGCTGGTTGAAAATACATTATTTTGGGCTTTTTTACAACAATCGTCAACTTTCAACTCAATTTGTCAGCGAATGAAAAGCTGTAGAAGCATGGCATTTTATATTCGAGAACCTTGTGTTGCTAAGTTTTTACGCGCAAAGTTTCACGTTTTTCCTACCCTTACTTTCAGAGATATAAAAAATCAAACTTTACATCTTTTCTGAAGGCGCAATTTTTCGGCCAACTTTGCTCCACATTATCTACATGGATATCGCTCATGAAAATGTTTCTCTGATTTTGTTTCATAGAGCACAAAAAGTTGTACAAGATGGCCAAGTTTTGTTTCTCTCAACAAAACAGTGCCGGAGTTATTATGTCTCAAAGTTGTCGCAACCTCAGCGTCATACGGTCGACGGCTGAAGTATGGTGTCACACAAATGTCTCTATCTCCGCAAGTATTGCATCGGTGAACGTAAAACTTTACCAATGTTCACTGGGGACATGTGTAAATGTTCACACCAAATTTTATCGAAATCCATGATGGTCGAGCGAGGCGCTTTTCTGAAATCAGACCACATGACATGGAATGACCCTATAACTATTTTGTAAATACCCTGGTACGGGACGCTCCTTCTGTTAAATTATCGGGACTCATATTTTGTAATAAAACTGGTGATGGGCAAAAATCACGATTCCCGTGTATCTCTTCGACTCTACCTAAACGTTACCCAGAAAACAATAAAACGTTACGATATAAATACAATAGTAGTTAATAATTTAAAGAAATGCAGAAATTATACGTACACAGTGCATATAGGTACAGAATGCAACTAGGGCGTTGTATGTTGAAGCAACATCACCATGTTTATTAATTACATACAGTGGGAAACAAGAGATTCTAATGCAGGTAGGCACAGGGGCATCAGTCAACATTGTATTGAACCAGATATGCCATAAACTAAAGGTTCTATGGCGGAAGCATATCAATCAGATACCACAGACGTCATCATCTATACGAAGACCTTGTATGGGAGTCTATCAGTCTACTGGAAGAATGAATCATGAACAGGAATCCAGACGAATACAGCTGCGAAGAAAGTGATAGGTGGTGTTTGAGACCTGCAAAACCTTTTCCACCTCTACCAGGCAATATGTTAAAAGTATGTGGTTGCAATTATTGTGAAACGAAAACCTTCAGAAATCACGAAATCCCTTGCACAACTTACTGCAAATATGCACTTATTTGTGTTAATTCCAATTTTCTGGCTATAACGAACAATAGGTAGGTAGGTCCTACGAAGTGGAACGTACATTACCTTCTACATCTAATATATCTAATCAGATAAACACTAATGATTAATTGCACCATTCTGTGGGATACACGAAGTGATAATACATTATAATGGTATAACACTAATGCATACTATGAATATGCATTAATGTTATTCCAATACACTTCAAGAATTTCATATTCTAATAACCTGAAATACTGTATTAAATCATTTGTAAATAAATTAATTTTTAACAGAACATCCTTAACTTTTAACCTGTTTTAGTAGCTGCTATATTCTCATTGAACTTACAAATCTATATAGGGGTACATGCATTTTATTTCACATCTGCATCCGTGTCAGAATATAAGGCACGTGAATTGAGTGTCAATGCATACCTTACAAATATGGCCTACAAACTAAAGTATGGAAAGACTGAAAGGCCTTAAAGCAGCATGGTCTATGATGACATATAAGCGTTCAGTGACTTCAAAAGCATATATTTTGACAACGGACTCACTATCCTAGATGCCTTTGTTCACGAGATACGTACACATTTACGCATGGGTATAGACCATTTTGGAAAATTGTTGCTCTACGGAAAACGTCCCATTTCTCAAATGTGTACCCAAGACAAAATTAGTAAACAAAATACTCCATATTAAATTATGAAACCATAAAACTCCCTTCACACACATTGATTACGGACCTACACTATGCAATAAAAGAATTAACTGTCCCGAAAAATGCTTTCGAGACGGCTGTTTGTTCCGTTTTTTGCTTTTTGTGGTGCATTTTCTTTCATGAATGTGCAATGAACAGCGGAACGAAATCACCTGTACATGTCAAAAATTGAAGGAAAAATTAAATGTATTTATAACTATCGAAAGGGATACTTAGAATTCTATGAATATGTAGGCCAGTGGCAAGATCTGCAGGGCTTTAAAATCAATTAATATCAGTAGATGGAGCGATAATATTATAGGTTAGGTTAAGTTATGGATTTCATTATAGGTAATAAATATGATGTAACGTTCTTTTCTTCAATATGTTAGTCTCAGATGGATGTCCCACTTTTCATTTACAGAATCTGGCAACCTTAACCCAGAACTACAAGCCTCACCTACTGGACGGAATTGGTAAGCACGTTAATCCAAATATGTTTGTACCAGAGTTTCACTCCAGATTTTGTCGAGACGGTCCTAACTTCTGGCCTGATACAATGTTCGTCGGCCTGTTCCAATATTGACAGT
>JAGDQP010063717.1:0-11681 GCA_022664845.1 Lepisma saccharinum
TTGATCAGAGTTCCACACTACACTTGCATATTCCAAATGGCTTCTGACCAAAGCACAATACAACAATTTACATACATTGATATTATTACATTTTTTTTTGCAACCTATTTAATAAGACTCAAATTCCTTTTGGCTTTGGATGTTATAGTTTCAATATGGTTTGTAAAATATAACTTTTTAATTATGAGAATACTCAAATCTTTAACTTTGTCTTCCTCACCAATCTTATATGAATAATAAGATGAATTAGTTTTTCTAGTCATAATTATACCCACCGTTTTGTTGACATTTAGTGGTAACTGATTAATAACAGACCATTCGATAGCTAAGTTCAAATCATTCTGAAAGACATAATGATCATCTAAAGAGTTAATTTGTTTAAATATTTTAACATCATCAGCATACATCAATGCTCTAGAAGTAAATTTTGTCAGAAGATCGTTAATATATATGCTAAACAATAAAGGTCCCAAATTTGACCCTTCAAGAACTCCAGATGTTATCGAAAAAATCGAAGATATACAGCCTTTATATTTTACTCTGAACTTTCGTTCAGCTAGGTAAGAATCAAACCAGGAGATATATTTAGGTGAAAAAAAACAACAAAAAAACAACATAAGTTTCTTTGATTAAATTTTGTGTGATAACTTATCGAAAGCCTTTTGGAAGTCAAGATAAATAATATCGAATTAGCCCCTTTGTTCAACTATAGGTCCAGTCCTAGACAAAACTGGGTTAGACTTATTATTGTTGACCTCTTTTGTACAAACCCATGTTGATGATCAGAGAGTTGTTTTTCAACATAACTATATATATACGTTTAAATATTATTATTACTATTTTTTTTTTTTTTCAAAAATTTTAGGTACAATATTCATGATAGTTATAGGTCTGAAGTCCTGAAGTTCCTTTCAACTAATCTTTGTAATAGGAGTAACTAAAGTTGTTTTCCAATTAGCGGGATATTTAGCTTTCCATAAACTCCAATTAAAAATTGACGTTAATACAGAAGCTAGAATTGCACTAATACCTTTGATAACAAAAACAGGGATTTAATCAATGCCTCTGGAGGTTTTATTTCATGGCTAAAACTACTTCATTCTCTTCAATAACATTATAAGTTGAAATTTCAACACTAATTAGCTCATTATTTATGTTTCTACTAGGTTCATATACAGATTGAAAATAACCACCGAAGTTCAGACAACTCATTTGAATCAGTATTACTACGTTTTTCACCTCTACACCAGTAACAGAACTAGGATTTTTAGTGAACTTATTTACATATTTCCAAAATTTAACAGGTTCAGTACTTAATTTATCTTATATATTATCAATATAACGTTGTTTGTCCCATTTTATTAACCACTTCGATTTCTTTCTAAGTTCAACAAATACTTGATAAGGAAATTTTTGTATTAACAATTACTTTTTTTTTTAATATTATTTGTAATACTTTTTATTATTGAATTTTCAATTTGCATAGCCGCGTCTTCAATATTCTGAGACAATAAAATATTTGTCCAGTCTTGAGAAGCAAGTTCTTAATACAACTGAATTTAATTATCTTTATGAGATTGAACTACATTAAATAACTCTTTATTTTTAGTCTATTAAAATTATGTATTACAATTTGATGGATCATGATACAGATCTTGTTTTACCATTGCTTCTTGTATAATTTCAGCTTGTACCAACAATTTTATTTTAAATATTAAATCTCTTTCTTTACATTTTATATCCACCTCTAAACACATAGTATCAAGAAATCAAACGAACTTAGCTTTTCTTTTAGAATAATAAAGAATTCACGACTCACCAAATCAGCCTTAGTTATATTAAAGTCTCCAATAATTAGTAATTGATAATGAACAGAATTAATCTTTTTAGGAATAGCTGTATAAAATTTTTCAATTATTTCCGGAGAAAGGTTGGGTGTAAAATACAAACAGCATAGTAATATATTTTTCTTCCTTGAACATTGAATTTTAACCCAAATACATTAATCACAAAACTTCTAAATCATTGCTTCTATTTTTTTTTTGATGAAATCAAAACTCCTTCACCGCGTATATCAATGTCACCATCATTATGCCTATCAGCTCTAAATACATTATATGTTTCTGGGAAATAATCAGTGTTTTTTGTTCATTCGTAAACCAGGTTTCAGTCACTAATATAATGTCATAATTACAATCTGCTATTGATAAAAAGAATTGTTCACTTTTAGAATAATAATAATAATAATAATAATAGGGTCACTTTCCAATTATTTTTGTTTGAGACCTGAACATCTAGAACTTCTGAAAAGTTGGTTAGGTTACTATTCCAATCAACTTTAATTGTTTAAGTACACGTAATAATATCTCAATGATGTAACTGCAGGACTTGTAGACTTTTAACTTCGTAGTGTATTTCTGTGGCACGGTGATCTCACATTGTAACATCAATCAATATTATCGCTGGGAAAATAAAATTTTAAAAAAGAAACTAAATTTACACAAGTTTGTGTGCAGGAGAAATGGGATGAGAGGGGTGTTCAAGAGCGAGTATACAAAGTTATTTTTGTTTTCGTGCACTTAAAAAAAAACAGACGTTGGTAAGATGAAAGTGAGCAACGTTACAAGCGAACGAGTTTTCCCTCAGAAAAGTCTGCAAGAGTTTTCTCGTTGCCAGAAGTAGTTTCACAAGAAAATGTTTAAATGTTTTAGTATCTTTCTTCTCCCCTTTTTTTTTCTTTTTCCTCTTCTTTCTCGTGAGAGGAGAGAAGTTATTCTGGAAAGTTCTTTCCCATTGAAAGCGACTTAAAAAGTAGCAGCTGGTCTGTTTAATGTCGACCAAGTCCGCTGCCAATAAACAATTTTAAAATGTGAAAGCAAAAAAGAAATAAAAACAAAGAAACAAAAATGACCAAACGAAAGAAATAAAATAGAAAAATAAAGCAAATAAAAATTCCTTGATGGAATTTCTTAACTGTAATGATAATCCCAGTTCATATATTTCTGCTTCTTCTGAAATCAAAACGTATTTTTGGCACATTCCAAAAATTTTCGTTCGTTCTGTTTTAAATTAACTTTGTCTGTTTGCCCGTCTGTAAACGCTAGCTAACCTCAATCTAACCAGATACAGAGGAAACTGACTTCAGAATTAGGTTCTAGAGCCGTTGATTTATCCGACCGTTTTAAATCTTGTAAAGGTACAACATTCTCTTATAGTAATTTTGTCCTATACGCACTCAACGCCTAACTTACAGATAAAAGCAACTAGAGCGAAACTAATTTCAGATTTGGGTTCAGACAACTCGATTGTTTAGCTGCTTTAAACTTGGCAATGCTACAACCTTATTTTATGGTAATTTTGCACTATGTGTACTCAATGTGTGGAATATATTAAGGCCTAAACGAAAGTAGATAAGAAACTGACTTCAGATCTGGATTCAGTGATCTCGATTTGTCTTTGCTGCTTTCAGCCTGGTGAGGCTACAATCTAATTTTCTTTTTTTCTACTATATGCACTCAGCCTAGAACCCAGCTTTGCACCTAAACGAAAACGTGTAGATAGAAAGTTATTTCAGATCGAGATCCAGGGTTGCTTGCAATTTGACGACGGCATATATTTGCCGCAGGGTAGTTTTATATATTGTATTCAGATTTGTCCCTATTATCTTCTCGGATTGTCGCTATTTTTCTTGTTTTCGGATACTCTCACCAACGAACAAAATCACTCTAAAACCTTTCGTTCACGCTATTTTATTACTCACACATTTGAGGACCTTGTCCCCGGTTCGGCCCTAACTTCCCCTGAGGATACAACTGAGTTGTTCACTTGCAAAACCTGTTAAATGCATCATAAACGGAACGGAGAAAATTGGCGAAAACATTTTAAGAATGAGTCACACAATGCGTATCATTTTTCTTTTGGTTTGGTTTCTAAAGGCGCAACAAATCCTGAGTTTACTGTTAAAATCAATATAATTTCACTTAAACCATTATTTTTATTTTTGAATATTTAGTTCTTAACAGGTTTTGCAAGTGTAAAGCAAACTAGACGGGTTTTGCTAGTTGATGTTCGGCCATCTTCCGAATGTACCCACTTGAAAAACCTGTCAAATGCATTCCACACTTTCAAAACATCCTAAATTGTTTACAATAATGAGAACCGAAAGCTTGTATCTTCTCACAGGAACATTTCTGGTAAAATTTTATAATTATGCAACAATGAATAATGAAAGAAAAACAACGTTTTGGTACATTTCCTACATTTTTGTTATTAAATTTCGGAAATTGTGCTTAGAACAAAACCTCAAAACATATCATGTGAGTGACCCACGAACACAACAACAACATGTCGGCATCTGAAACTTAGATTTCTAACAAACAAACAAAGAATGTATAAGAATTGATGAACTGAAAAATAGATTTTGAATTATATTTATGGCTTTTAGCATCTGAGGCTTAGGCCGGAAAAGGAGAAAGAATTCGGACAGGTGTCGGCCCGGGCCTATGTTGAAGGTGCCATCCCGGCATTTACCTGGTGTGACTGAGGAAAAACCTCAGTCACGATGGTTGACGGCTAAGATCTAACCCAGAACCTCCCGAATGCTACGCCAACGCTCTGCCACTGAGCTACGGTGGTTCGGTGACTGAAAAATAGACATAAAATGAAAATAGTCTTCTGAGCTTCGAAGGTTGAGAAATTTACACATCGATGTTAGAAAAAATTACAACATTTTGTACATTTTACAAAATTTGGATGTCCTGTTCGTCTAACAGCTCAAAAGAAACATCAGCGTCGGCTGCGTCGTTTGTGTCGTCTACAACTCCCAACCATTCTTTCTCCTTGAGGATATCCGAGGAAAAGATACATTTTTTAGAGTCTTCCCATTGATCTCCATAGTGTTTCTTCAGCAGTGTTTTGATGTCTTCGGCGTTTTACGATTTCAGCGCGACACCTTTGGGGATAGCGGTTGGTAGGTTCTGGTTCTTGAAACTCTGCTCTCTTCTGGTTACAGATTTGGGCTTCCAGCCTTCGAAGTTATGAAAAGGTTCGCTTTGTACTAGGCACGCATTCTTCTTCTTGTTTTTGGTGATGATAATTTTTTTTGCTTTTTGAAACTTAAAATATCCTGGTTCCCTTGTTTTTTAATCTATCCGTCTGCATACGTCTTCCAGTCTCCAGCAGCCTTCTTTCAGACAGATGACGGGCGCGAGTTTTTTCATGAGTAATGTACATTTGTGGCTTCTTAGTCACGTCAATGTTCCGAAACTCTCGTTCTAGATTTCCGAATACTCTATTGGGAGGCATGAGAGAGTGATCCACAATAGGAAACCATATCTGAATTTCTTGTATTGTAGTGGGAGCCTCGTTCAGAAACCAGTGCATCAACATGCCTATTAGGCTGTTAAGCTCGATTTAGACGACAGCATTTATGCTACGATAAATCTTACGATTAGCAGTAGTGCCAGAGTGTGAAAGCAAGAATGGTACAATAGGGCAAGATGTTATGATATAAATCCATAACATTTTTTTGTTTTTACGCTGGTACACTGTTTTCGCTAAGATCCATCGTACGAGAAATTGTATTGTCTAAAGTGGCCTTAACAGTCTTGTTTTTACCCCCCTCTTACACACACACACACACACATATATATATATATATATATATATCTGCCGACAAGCAGACCTTCGTTATGCCTTCAAAATCTGCTTGCTGGGATAGGTTTTCGATGAACTGCTGAAGCTTTTTGGTTCTATGTTTTGGCAAAATCAGTTTCTAGCCATGTGTACGCGAACACGTATTCCGGAGTTCTGGAAGAGAGCAAATTTCCGTGACACACTGTGAAGTTGTACAGGTACATCTGATGCAGGTAATAGGCAACTTGATCTCGGAGTTTAGGTAGCACAGGACTTTTTTGGCAATCGTAGCTTAATGTGAGTGTATCTTCTGCGTTTTTTCTTTCAACCTTTCGTAGAACATGTCTGCTCTCTATTTGTGTCCCATTAGCTGATGTCTTAGATCCGCCCTCCCTTGTTCGGTCGTTGCAGCTTTGGTTCTTGACTGAAGACTAGCGCATATGCATTGTCACAAATAACTCTACACACTTATTATTTACTCAAAATATTTTCTTACCTTTTTACCTTCGCGACATTTCTTTTCCAGATTTCTGGTCGAAGTTTCTTCTTTCTAGGAACACTGATCTAGTTTCAACCTCTTTTCGAGCTGGGATTTTCTGGGGTATTGTTTGCTCTCGCAGGATCAACGTGTATAAACTGAGACTCGATGACTACAGCTTCAATACTTATTTGTACTGTACACTCGTCTTAAATAATTAATATTTTACCAGCCTAATAACACAGTCGTCGAACACACTTCGGTTAAGGTTAGGTTCAACAAAGTCATGTAAATAAATAACAACCCACTGTTGATTATAGCCACAAGGCGGTTGAAAGCAGTGTTGTTAATATCATTGCGTGAAAATCAGAGCTGCCGAAACAAACTATAGAGAAAGGAAAAAGCAAAACATTGTCTTTGAATCCCCTCAATGTAAAGTTATGATATTATTATAGGTTTTGCATATGTATTGTTCAGGGCGGCCATGTTGCGATTGCGATGTAACTGAATTTGCAAGTGAAGTTTTTAACAGGTTCCGAATATGTTGACGTATTTTCCAAGTAGACGCGACTTTCTCATTGCCTTTGTAGGTGATTTTATAGGGTTTTGCTCGTGGCTAACTTCAGATCTTTGTAGAGGACGCTGAGACAATTCAAACGATCATTATAACTTGATTTTTCTAAAATTTGTCGTTTAGCAGGTTTTGCAAATGGACGACTTAATTGAAGGTATGTTTGATGGAAAGAAAGAAAGAGGAAAAGGACGAAACGTACTCTTTCATGGGACCAATTGTAGGTACAAAAATGAACTCCCTCGGTCGATTTATTCTGTCGATGCATTACAAAAATAAGAAAATGGCGGCTTTTCCCCAAATTAGATTTTCTTAAAGGTGTTTTAATATGTTAAACAGGATGGTGTTCTGAACATCACCAATTTCCAGCTGGATTTTCCCATTGTGCGGGCCCAAACCTAGACAATTACTGTTCTATGATGATTACTATATTTTAACTGAATCAATACCTTTAGATACTACAGAACAATGGGAAACAATGACAATGAAAATAATAAAATTAACACAGAAAATATGACAGCTGCCGTGATCGGAACACGAACTCGGATCTCCTAATTGCCGGCTAGGTATGATATCCATTACACACAGTCGGCAACTAAGAGATCCAGGTTTGGATCCCGGTCACGGAGACTGTCAATTTTTTTGTGTTCATTTCAACATTTACCATACATAAAGTTAGTTGTGAAAATAGCATCCATCAATGGGAATCATACTTTATCATTTGAGGAGTTCGCTGGAAGAACGAACTAACTCTATGAACGCAATTCTCAGAAAAAAACGAGTTCGAAAGTTTTACATGTTAATTATCAGATTTTCTGTGCCTATAGACGTTTTGACATAGTATAGCATTATATTCTTAATATCCCTAGGAATGTATTACATGAAGCACAGGGAAGCTATATTAATCCGTGATGTTATAACCACAGAAGTTAAACAGTTTCTTCCATAGAAGGGATTTCTGGACGGCGTATCTGCACCAAACTTGGAACCAATGGTTTTGGGCATCCCCCCCACAAAAAAAACTACTATTAGGGTTTCGATATCCCTAAGCACCTCCAGTTGTCAGTATTGCCACTTTATAATAAAATATAATATCACAATAGCTTACAAACTGTTGAACGGATCTGCACCAAAGTTTGCAACATTCTTATACAAATACGACGGTAGGGAACATACCCTCCCATGTACTCCAGTTGTCAGTATTGCCAAACTTAATTGCAAATTGAGTTTTCCAAAGCTTTTGCAAGAACTTGTATACCGTTCCACGTATCCCCAACAAACTGACATGAGTACTCTATGAAAGCAACTAGGTGACGATCTCCACCCACTAAAACATCCAAGATGTCAGTATTGCCAGCCAATGAAATTGAAATTCTGTAAAGGTTTCCACGTTTTTCAAAGTATATGCATGCTTGTGGATTAGTAGCAATTTTACGGAAGAATAGTTTGCGAGTCAGCGTTTATTTCACCCTCTTGCAGTCTACTGTTATTTGTTTGCTTTTACATATATATATATATATATATATATATATATATAATTCAATATCAAGGTGTTTGTGTGTATTATTTGTTTGAACGCTATACAATTCTACAACCCCCCCCTCCTCTTGTCGGATTCCAACGAAATTTGGCAAATATTATCCTTAGGGCCTAGAAGGATTACCTACTGTATTAAGTTGACACTCACTGAAAGGGAGGAACGGAGGGGTGTGTCGGTTCAATCAATTAATGGACTATGATTGTCAGATGTATTATATTCCTATTGGCTGAGCAACCCAGACCACAATGCAATTTGAAGGGCATGGGGAGAAACCAATGATAATCCTAATTTTTAAAATACAATGGTAACACTCACGTGAGCTAAACTGTAGAAAGAGTTCAAGTTAAAAACAACAGATGGCAGCATATTGGCAATTTGCTTATCGGAAGCCGGCATGGGATAATGAACTTTCCTAACGTAATATCTCAATTCATGCTCAATTCTGGTTACCACTGTTTTTCCCTAATGTCCTTCCAATATGAAAATCCTTTTTAGTTCATTAGCAACGGCTATCCTACTTTTTCGGTTCTACACCACGCAGAGGTGGGGGCAAGGGGACGAAATACCTCTGGACCTTGCACCGACGGGCGGCCAAATCAGCTAGTATTCATATATTCTTATACGTGGTCTAATACAGCTAATAATACGCCTCGAAACTGTTTCTAGCGAACTCCTAATTTTAATTGTGTTTTCAGACCAAATTCAAATGCTTATTGGCACTTCTTTAATGCATTTTTTGCTGCTGAAAATAGGTCACTTCTGGTGACCCGGTGACACGACCTAACCTGGACATAATGTGACCCGTAGACCAAGTAACACAGTCTAGACCGAAACCACCAGACTGACCCTGTGACCTGAAGACGAGATAGTAGAATTTCGACCCAACTTCCCAGTGACCCTAGTATGAAGAGAAAAATAATTGTTTCATCAATAAAGGAGAGGCAGCAAATAAAACTGGGATATGACTTACTATCTGCAAGTAAAGTGTTCTTATATAATATATCCTAGTAACAAGAGAAATATACATCAAACCTTCTACCAGGAGGTAGTGTCCCATTTTTAGTAGAGCTTCGTTTCTGAAAATTTGAGATATATTTCAAATTATTATTCTAAAAGCAATATTTTACTATTAAGAGCTCCACTGCACCATCTGTGGCCCAAAATATAAAAATACTTTTTTTATGTGTAGTATTGACTGGGTATGTATATATGTGTATGTTAAAAGGAACAAAAATGAAAGAAAAGTTACATGAAGTAGTATATTAAATAATTATTTTGCCCGTACTCCCTTCCTACAATAAATAAAAAAGAACAATTTCAGCTGCTGAACAAAATAATTTTGGAGTGTCGCCCCTAGATTTTAACATATCTTTGCAGCTCTTTAGTGCGTTTAGGTTATGTGATCGCACCGTGCCTTGAGTCCGCCCTCGTGGTCTTAAAAGTAGATTCGAACAGTTTGGAAACGAAATATATCAGAAAGTACCAAATCCAACAAATACAGTGGACATTCCTGCATTGAGTGCGTTCATCCAAACACATTTTGTCTATTTTCCTCGCGCTCTGAAAATGAGAACTTTGAAAACCATTTTTATACAAGAAAATCCTTCCCCATTTTGAATGTTATATTTAGGTGGGTGAATAATTGTAACATGTATGCAGTTTATATATATTTTAAAATGATGAAACAGATACTACTGGACTGAGCTTCCTGAAACCAGATTTGTTGGTGGTGGGGGAGAGGATGAGGTTACCTAGTTTTTCTTTGCCTAGTAGTTCCCGAACTTCCACTACAACTTCCTCTACTATTATTAGTACAACTACCACTAATTATTACAGATCATTTGTAGCATAATGTTCCGTTCTTTTTCATTTTAGAACTTATTTTTGTTGAAACTATCAATTTATTTAATCGTCTGTGGATTACTCGGATTAAACAGAGCTATCCACTAAAACCAAATATGCTATTAGATGTAACAAGTATAATAATATGGTAGCTAGTGTTCAACCGCAAGAAGTCCTTATGTTATATAAGGTGTCATGATCAACTTTAGACTTTCAAAACAAACAAATCTGGAATTTATAGTTGAAACATGAATTGTTATATGGATTCTTTGTTTTGTCTTTCATTACATGAGAAAATGAACACGCCAAGTAGACGTTCTTAGGAATATTTTAGGTAATTATATGCATTTTATAATCAGATTTTGAACAAAGAATATTTCTCTAGGAGGATTGTATTCTTATAGATGTTTTGTTCAACCTAGTAATTTACTCGTCAAATACTATTAATCTGATCATATGTCCCTGTTTAAAGCCTCATTCCTGTCTCTGGTCTATCTATCCCTTAGTTGTCACAGTAATTAATATTGAACAAACTTTATTAAGTAAACTTAATGAAATATATTTTTTAATCGTGAATCAGCAACATTTTTAATAAATGAATGTAGACAAGATGACGCAAGAGTTCTTTTCGAATTTAAATTGATACAAAGAAAATGTGAAGAAAGTAAAACACTTATTATTTTTGAAAATTTTAACCTTAAAGTTCTGCAGTTTCGTATAGGCTATTTGTGAAAAATTATGTCCGGCAAAAATAGCATACACCTACGTCATCTATCAATGCTCTTTCTAAAACTTTGTCTGTAACATCTTAATGTATTCTGAGCCAGACCTGTGAAATGATCGGCAAATCGTTGAGGTATATATCAAGATTCAGAGATTGAGAAAGTGTTGTCTTATATAAAAAGAGGAGGTCTCTGGTTGAGACCCTAACCTGCGTTTCAGAGGAACGGACAGACAAAAATAATAGAGGACCAATAGAGGAGGAGATGGGGTGGGTCATTAAAGAAAACAATTTCACTTTGTCCCATCGGCCAAGCTTTGCGTAACTTCTAACAAGCAAGCTATCTCAGATTTTACGGCGGTAAAGGTAAAGGACTTTCTTGCTCAGAGATGACCTCACAGATGTGTCCGTAAAGTTATCAAAAAGGGTTAAACTTAATACGATTTGATCACTACCATCATAAAGCTGTTCGTTCTTTTAGTGTTGTTCTAGTTATTGAAAAGCATAATGAAGGTTAATGTAGACGTGATAGACAACAAATTGTTCAAAGCAGGATAAGAAAATCTGTTGATGCAGTATGCAAGGCTTGAACTTATGAAGAAATCGAATGAAAGATTTAAAATCTCGGAAAATAAGAACGTTAAGGTCTCTGTGAATAATAATTGAGCGCTGCTATTCAAATAACGATCGCAAAGGCTGCGAGGGTATCTTGATAGCATACTAACGCAGCTAGTGTAAGGTTTTCCCTACACTTCGCTAACAGCTCCCTAAATTTTGAGATACATCCCAAGAAAATCTAAACGCTAGCCTTTTCGGTCTAGCCCAGCGCCTCCAAATCCTTTTCGGTCAAGCAAACAATTAACACAGAAAGAGAGAGAGAGAGAGAGAGAGAGAG
>JAGDQP010063720.1:0-11681 GCA_022664845.1 Lepisma saccharinum
CGTACACATTAACTGAAATTGCTGCTTTAGGGAACGTTTCGTTATAATGCTTCTCAAATTTGGGAACGTCATGTAAGCTTACAGGAAAATGAATGTTATTTTTTTCAAAAACAGAGAGTATTTCTTTCACATAAGGCTCGTAGTGAGAAACTTGGTTAGCATTTTTCTTTGAATCAACGGGGTTAAGTTTAGCTAGCACAGCGTACAAAAAACATTTCTGATCTTCATTTTTTATATTAAGAACAGCTTTTTTCTTAATAAATTTAGGGAGATTAACACTACATCCTGCGACAATTGGATTAAAGCAATTCACTTGTACTTCAAGCTTATGGTTAGGAGTAGAACTTATGCTCCAACCCGAACCTTTAATTGTTCTCTCCTCTTGATCCACATTTAATTTATCGAATATTTCTGGAATAATATCTTCCACATCCGTTGATTTCAAAACTAGCATATTCCCTCTATGCACTGGAAAACACACTGTTTCTGCACCCTTCACAAAATCTGTAGTCAAAATAAAATTAATCTTCAGAACTGCATCACTTTCACTTATTCGGTTTTTCAAAAACTCGACACACTCATTTTCCACTTTAATCAGAAAACTGTGCGTATCACCATCACCACTATTAACAAGTTCATAGACGGCACATGTCTTGGAAAAAGCGCTTCTCACTGCTTCACATGAATGTTTATTCTTCATATGTTGCTGAAAATGTTTCATGCTAACTTCATCCTTGCACACTGGGCATGTTACCATGTCTAATTTTCATTTCTTCGCTGGCACTGTTTCTTCTTCAATATCACTCTTGGAGGGTTGATGTTTACGTTTATTATGTCTCGCAAAATGCGCTTTTGCAATAAATTCACCACAACGTTCGCACTGAACTTTTTCCATTATTAATTTAGGTTTTTTAGCAGACACTGTTTCATCAATAGCACTCTTGGAGGGTGGATGTTTTCGTGATTTATGTCTGGGCAAATTATCTTTTAACACAGATTCACCACAATCTTCACACGAAATTTTCTCCATTTTTTTAGGGGAGGGGAAGACGAACTATATTTAATAAAAAAAATCTTGCACACTAATTTTCGATTGAAATTTTCTAACGCAAAATTTTATCTCATGTAGACAAGAAAAGCAGTTATTCTCTATTAATCTTCAATAAATAATGTCATGGATAACTAGATTTTCACTTCCAACAATTTCCCCAGTTTTGTTAACTAACTTTGAAGCACTAGAAATATTCCATTGGTTTACGAGAAGAGCGTTTGCAAAAATCCATTGTGAAGAATTGCGTTGCAATATTTCAGACTAAATTTCCCACATGAGTTAGAAATAAAAAAGTCTGTGGTCGTAATTTTTTATCCAACCCGATTGATAAAGCTAAAAAGTCTAGCTTCTGTTGAAATCAGCAGCGGTTGAAACATGATTATGGAATTAACTGAATTTTATCCATGCACTTATGTACCGTGGTTAGGAACAGAATAAAGTTAGACCTCGAGTTTTACTCTCCACGTAGCAAGCATTAGATAATGAATAGATCTTCGTGCTGTATTGTATAGTATTTGCGTCATATCCTATATCTAAAAACCGCATCAAAAATGAGCTAGATATTTTTCAGAATCTCGCTATGAAATCACGGAAAATTTCCTGACACGTATGTGTAACAACAAAGAGATTTTCAATGGCGAGAGAGGATGTGAACGCTATTTTAGTCATAAAATGACTAGGAACAAAATAAAATTATCTTTCTGCTTTTATTCCTTATATGAAAAGAGTGACCATAAATCCATTGTTCATTTTTCATAAAATCTCCCTCTTTTATTCCCATTTTATTCATTTCCGACAGTGAGCAAGAATTATTCCCATGTTATATTGTGTTAATATCAGAAATAATCTCAATACACCCACCCGGAATCAGATCTTCACATGCAAAAAATCATATTGTAATCTACTTCCGTTCTCTGCACGCAAGCCATAATTCTTTTGGATTTTTCCTACTTCGTGGAAAAATTCTTGCTTAGCATGTAAAACAGAATGATGTTATGGTTTTAAAAATTCACCCAAAAATTCTGAACTGGGAAACAAGTCATTAATACAGTACGAAATTAAGAATATTCAAGAAAATTATTCTCACAATCATATGGAACAGTCGCGTTTTAAATTTCAAGTACATTTTTTTTAATTAATGGGAAAAGAGGAAAGGGAGCGAATAATGTTATATTTAATGCACAATTCCGGTATTCACCCGGTGCAAGGCTGACATATAGCCAAATGAAATTTTGTTTATAGATAGATTTTGATGAGAAATAGCAAACAGTTTATAAGGAGAGATTTTGATGAGGATTTTCGAGTTATGTGAAGTCTAAAAGGGTCCTAATTATCAAAAAAGTAGGGAAAAATATTGTATTAAATTTGAGTTTTGACCTAAAACAAAACAGCTGATAATGACACTTCTAATAACATCTGCATAAAAACTAAAGGGTTAATCTCTAATTACTTAGCTATGAAAACTATTCAATAAGTTAGCAGCATTATCGATAGATGGCAGCGGTGGTCTAGAGGTGGAGGTGGAGACGGAGGTGGAGGCGGAGACAGAGAATAGTTAATAATAATATCAATAGATGGAGGGAGGAATGATGCATAATTCAAAAATGGTCGGGTGAGTGATCCGGAGATGACACCTTAAACCTTCAGTTACCTGCAGCAATTTTATGTTGAAAGTAGATTTTCCCATTACTCGGAAGACGAAAAATTTTCCGGAAAACGGAAGACGGAAAATTTTCCAGGAAAGCGGAAAATGTGTTTTCCGGAAATGGCCATCCCTAAATTAGAAGCCACGCGCTCTACCACTGAGCTAACATGAACACATCTATCTACTTCTTCTGATAGAACTCCTTCTGAAGAAATATAACTTTTGGTGTTCAGGAGAATGACATTGATATACGTTGCAAATGCTGTTGTTTTTCTCTCAGTTCTCATGTTTATTGTACTATGAATGCGAGAACTAAAAATGCTGTCTTCACTTTCACTTCAAATGTGCTTTTACGTATGGAAACGTAGGTGACAAAACGATCACCTGCTCAGATCACCATTACTTATTTTAATGAATGTTACGTTTTCTAGACTTAATAACATGTCCTATTGTACTTAAAAGAAGAAAAAACATCTGCACATTTTCCCCAATTGCGAAGGTTCGTCCTTCCTTCCAGGGCTCGAAACTAGCATCTTTGGTTAAATGTTTCCGAAGATACCCAAAATTGGACTTAGAGAATTTTCATCTCAAAACAGCCTAATCAATGCGGTCAGCCTTTTTGGAATAGACTGTACAACCAACCAGTCATTATTCATTTTGAAATTCTCACACTTATCTTGCGTGCAAAAATCTGGAAATTTGTTATCCTGTTCTTGCAGATGGTGATGACGATGAAAGTGACTGAATTTCTTCTTTCCCTCCTATGTCATCTGTCAAACTCGGTGAATCCACGACGAAAGGTTTGAATGTTTTTGAAATATCACAATGTCCCGAATCATCTTCACTGTTGGTACGCTTCTTGAACCAATTTAAAAGGCTCATGGTGTTTAAACTATATTTTAATCACTAACGATCACACCCACACTTTTCTACTAACCACCAATAGAAAATAACGAAAACCTGGCGAACATTAAGTCTTGTGTAAACGCTTGTTACAAGGGTACTCTTAAGTTTTAGTAACCTGGACATAAAAATTCGCTACCAGACAACGAAATACTAACCAAAACGCAGTCCTAGAACTAACTGGTGTCCGTCTCTTTCCAATACTAAAATTCCACTCTCCTGACTTCGGGATTTTTGTTCTCACGTGCCAGAATCTCCATCTGTTTTTCTTCTTAAGTAAGAAAAGGCCATTTGGTTTCCTTTTTCTAAATTATGTCACTCCTACTGCTTTCCAAGGATACAAGATAGGTGACGAGAGACAGAAAACGGGAGGGGTCAACATTCCAAATGAACCACTCTGCAGAAGATCAGTTTCTCTTTGGTCTAAAATATTTTCCCTAGATCTTAGTTCTTAGTTCACGAAATACTATTTCGGAGTTCCAATATATCATAGCCTCTCCCCGCTTTTGAGTGTAAACAAAATTTCGGTACTCACAAACGTCTCCCGTTGCATAAACCTATTGTTTCGTAGATTTTGAAATAAACAGTAAACAGCCAGAATCTAAGAAATTATCTTTAAAATATTTAAGTAAGACGAGAACAGATAAACATCAAAATTGCATTGTTTAGAAGCTACATAGAAAAGAAATAGAGTTAAACCGAAGAAATGGGATTTAGAGTAGTCCTGCGGATGCAGAATATACGACAACTTCAATACATACTCTTATAAGTTGCGTCCTAATTTAAGATATTGTCCCGGCCGATTTGTTAGTTGCCTCAGTGTACATAATGAAGAATTATATTTTTGGATATCATTTCTAATGAAGTAATTTTAATTTACATTTTATTTTAAACCTGAATCTTAAATTAATTTGCCATCATGAGTTGAAGTGACTACTGTGGTCTCAACCTGTCATAAGTCGGAAGGACAGCCATTCTTTTGGGATATAGACTCAAAAGGTAGTAATAAAACAAGGGTTTTATAAGGTACCATCTCGTCATTTGCCTGATGAAAGTGGTGGAAAACCTAGAAGACATGTGAATAAACAAATAAAGGTCGGTAGCAAGACTCGAATGTGAATGTGCTCTCCATCAGTGTCGTACCGATTATTATAATTAGGCAGTTAGCGGTCAGGTTTCGAATAATTGAAGTCATTGTCTCGGTTTAAGTAAATTAAAATAAGGTCAGCCTACCTATAAACAAATGATTTACTGTTTATCTCGTATCCTTGATTTTCATACAAGATTCATATATTTATTCGCAAGTATTTTAATTTTAAATTTGTATTTGTTTATAGCCTTTGGATAATATGGAAGAGAGAGGATGGAAAAAATTCTGTCAGGGCCTAGTTTGAAGGTACGAGCCCTGCAAATTCTTGGTTAGAAAATCCAAAGGTAAATATTTCAGTTAGGATAGACGGTTGCTGGGATCGTTCCCAGTACCTTCCGATTACTAATTCAACACTATACGAAACGAGACCGATCATTTTAGAGCCTTTAAAATTGCTCATGGACAGCGCACTACACGAGAAAGGTGAAAACGCTCCCGAAAATTAACCTTACTTTTGTTCGTACCCTCTACAACAGTGATTTTCAACCGCCGGTGCACGGACCGGTACCGGTTCTGGATAAACTAATATGTTTAATTATTTATTAGCTTAGATTTCGGCAGTTTAAAATTAAGATTAAATCGAATTGACTTAATTTAAAGCCTTTGGTTAATGAAGTTTACATTTCCGTTCCAAAACAACTAGAGTATGAAGATGTGCTGGCATCTTTTGGACTTCGAATAAAGCTGTTATTTACTGCTATCTTCCCGCCGGTCATTGCAATATTTTCTCTGAAGTTTGCCGGTCCGTGAGTGTTAAGAGCTTCAAAAACACTGTTCTACAATCTAAAATTGTAAGTGGTATCTGGAATCTTCTCTCAGAGGTGGGGATATGATGCATGTGTAAATGTATTTTATATGGGTGGCAAGTAGACCTTATGACACTACGTTAGAAAAATGAAGGTTGCCTAGTTGGCAGGGGCAATCGCCACGTAGTTGAGTTGTCAAGGTGAGCTAAGGATGTTCGTACAAGGTTACGGGTGAATTTTGGCGGGGAAAAGTGATGACGTAATGCACGTCAGCTAAAAGGAAAAAAGTGGTGACGTAGTGTAGTTCAGCTAAGACGTGTTTGTACAAGATTGTGGGTGTAAGAAAATCGCGGGCTGCCTAGTTGGCAGGAGCAAGCGCCACGTAGTTGAGTTGTCGAGGTGACTTAAGGTTATTCGTACAAGATTACGGATGAATTTTGGCGGGAAAAGTGATGACGTAATACAAGATGGCTCCTGGAAATTCCCGTTAGGTGAGAGCAGAGGATAGATTGGCGAGTTGGCAAGATGTGGAAGGTGCCTAACGCTGATTGTACAAGGTCTTGGGTTAATTTTGGCGGGAGAAATGTGATGACGTAATCCTCTCTGTAACATTGTTACAAAATTGCAGGTTGCAAAACTAGATTGATTATATAAGACGATTTACGTCATGACGGGGTACAAGTGAGATCATGCTGACATTGACAGGAGAGCAAGTTAGGACTTGATACGAAAAACGTTTCAATAACATTAGACAAGATAAACGAATAAGAATAATCAGAATTAACCAAAGTAAGAAATGAAACGAATTAATATGAACTTCCCTTAGACGAATAAAACAAAAAAGAACTGAAGATACAAACAAATGAAATGAAAGAGATGAAGAAAAAGGGTCCTTAACATTCGATTACTTTATCGGAACAGCTCTAATAAGAGCGTTACCTTTCAAAAATTATAATGCACTTGGTGCTTTGGTGGTAGTTGGGAGGAGTTCATTCATTTTACTTTATGGTAACAGCTCTAATAAGAGCATTACTCATTTTTTAAAAAAAACTGCCTGTTTATTTTGATTGGCGGGCGAGACACGTAGAAGTTTTTTTACCAGGTTGAGCACATCCACAAGGGAAGGGAAGGGAAGTAGCGATTGATAGGGGGTTTAGGAATGTGGATGGGCTATGGGTTTTTAGATTATTTCATACTTTATTATCTTTTATTATATTATATTTGTGGCCATTATGAGCTTTGCTCATAATTATAATTTTAGGGAGGGTTTTTCATAGAGTGAGTGATGAACGTGAGGTGCGATACACGCCAGAACACTGCAAAAAATGTTTAATTAAAAGATCCTGGTTTATCTTATTAAGGGGCGACTCTGGATTAGATGGGGGACGAATGAAGCCCTGTTAGTACACTGATGTCTACTCTGCATGAAGGTGCAAGATAATGAGGGATGTCTTGAACATTGATAGTTAATGCAAGTCCATATTCAGGGTGGTTTGGTGAAATTTTATGTTGGTCAACTGTAAAGAGTAGTGAAGGGCAAATGTGCATGGCTGTGTTGTGTGTTTGATGAGAATGTATAATTTCGTTGAAAATCAAGTGTTTTCTTTCGAGTCATTTTGTTAGGTATTTTGTTCTGAAGGTTTCAAGATGTAGTTATAGATGTGGGAAAGTGATCCGGTCGTACAATTCTTGAGTTGGACTTGGAAGTTTTATGCGGAATGCAATACGTAAAGCGTAACGTTCCAGCATTTCTAGTTTTTTGCATATGCTATGGTATGCGGCAATCCAGTCGGTGAAACTATATGTTAAAACTGGACGTAGGAATGCTTTGTAAGTGTTGATTATGGTGTGTGGTTTGAGTCCCAAAACCAGTTAATCTTTTAGGAGGTTTAATAAACAGTTCTTGGCTTTAAGGATAACTTTCTGAACATGAGGGCGCCAGGTGAGTTTATGGTCTAGTATGAGCCGTAAATACATTACGTGTTTGGAGTGTTGGATTGGCTTGTAGTTTACTGTTAAAGCGAGTTGGGATGGGTTGCGTTTGACATGGGAGTGACGTTTGGGAGGGATGAATACAATGGCCTGTGTTTTATGAGAGTTGATAGTGCGACCGCATTTATTGCACCAAGATGAAAAAATATGTATTTCTTCGTTCATGGTACGATTTATATGTTGAATGGATTTACTGAGAGCTAGGAAAGCTGTGTCATCAGCATATCGGAAAATGTTTATATATATTAGGAGGTAGGAGATGGAGATCGACGACAAACAATGGATATAATAAAGGGGATAGAGTGGAGTCTTGCGGGACGACACAGTGAAGAAAAACTGGTTATGAAGTGCTGGAGTTTATAAAAATATACGCTATGCGATTTGTAAGAAAGTTGAAAATGAATCTAATATATGCAATTGGGAGGCGGTATTACTGGTTCTGAAAGACGATCTCTGTGCCACACTTTGTCGAAAGTTTTTTCTAAATAAAAAATAAACTAAACATGAAGAATGTGAGGTGTTGAAGTGTTTGGTGCTTGTATTGGTTAATTGTAAGAGTTGATCATTTATACTGAGTGATGGTCGGAATCCAGTTTGATGTAAGGGAAGTAGGTAATATTTGTCTAGGTGTGGATGTAAGCGATTTACCAGGATTTTCTCAAGAATTTTACTTGAGTTGATGTGAGCTGGATAGGTCTATAAGATCATACTGCATTGGATGTTTTTTGAGGTTTGGGAAACATCAGGGTTTTGGAAGTTTTCCAGGAGGTAGTTAGGTATCCTGTACGCAAGATAAAGTTGAATAGTGTGGCTAATTGACTATTGTTGTGTATTGAATATTGAATATATTGAATATTGTTGCAGGAAGGAAAATGGGTCCTCTTTAATGTGTCTGTATGTAATGCTGTCAATACCAGAAGCGGAGTTATGTTTATGGGCTATGGTGTAGGTGATTTCTTCTGGAGTGATTGGTGCAGTGAGTGTGTGTTCAGGAAGGATGTATTTCAGATTTGGTTGTAAGTAAGGTGATTCTATGTTAAGGCAGTCAGCTGGGTGAGTGTATGGTGGGTGTAAAGATTTCCTGGAGGTATGTTGCAAAGGTATCTGCTTTTTCCTTATCTGTGTGGAGTGCTTGGTTATTTTGTAACAGAGGATATGATGTTTTACTGTACTTGCCAGTGAGGGCGTTGAACCATTTCCAGAATTGTGTTGGATCAGTTTCGTCTGCTAAGTGATTACATGTTTTTACCCACTGTCTCAATTTGTAAGCTTTAACGTCATTATGTACGGGTCGTTGCAATTGTCTGTGTAAGCGCAGTGATTCTGGATTGTTGGTATGTTTGTAGTGGCGGTACATTTGTATGGATCGCCTGAATAGTGATAGGTACTGGGGAGGTAGATTGGGTCGAAATGGGTGAATAGTGCTTGTCGGTATAAATTTATTTGCTTGTTGAAATGTTTCATTTATGATGTCAAAAGTATTGTATAATTCGTCTTCTGTGGTAATTTAAACTTGTGGGTCTAATTTGGTTTCAATGAAGTCAGTGCCCGTCCTGGTTTGCTTTATCGTATCGTGGTATTTGTTTTGGTGTTATGCTAGAATTTGAATTTGTCTCTGTTGGCATTGTAGATTGAGTTTCACTGGTGCATGATTTCTTCCTAGGTGATCAAGAACTTCAATATTGCTACGAGCTACTAAATTAGTGGAAGTGATAACGATGTCGGGTATGGTGTTTGAGACTGGTCGGGTGTGCTTTGGTAGTTTGTGGATTGTTCCGGTAGTATGATATTCTATGAAGTTGAAGAAGTTCTCTTTTTTGCCTGTTAACTGACTGTGAATGTTTATGTCTGTCCGAAAATTATTGGACAAAGTCATTTTAATTGGATGCCCGGGACGTATATAAATGATTACTAAGGTAATGTAGTTATGGTTGTAGTATAGGGTGGTTATGCGGTGTTCAGGAAGATTTGGTGTTTAAAATTGTTATTGTCGGTATGGTACATAAGGTGAGAATCCAATCGCAGTTTCCCCACTTGCCCTTAAGGTTGGAAGTTGACAGTCTTGACGTAATAGAATATACCTTGGTAATTTGCAGTTTATTAGGGATGTAAGGAGAGTTTCATTAAGTAAGAAGGCATTGACGTTGTCTTCTAAGATTAGTTGTTCAAAGAGAGCTTTGTTTGTTCGTAGTGATTTGATGTTAAGTAATAGAAATACTAATGCCATAATTAATCTCTTGTGTTTGATGTTGCTGGGCAATATAAATTTCTGTTTCAAGTGCATGTGCATTAAAGTGAGCATATGGGCTAGAGTAAGTTGCGTTGAAGTTCACCTAGAATGTGGTTTTTGCTGCATGTTGAACCTGTTGTAAGACAAGGTGTCTTTGAAAAGGGTGGATATTTTGAAGGGTGACAGTAATTAATGCTAATAGTTGTTCTGTGTTAACTGGTTGGATACAGAAATTAATATTGTCTTTATTGGCTGTTTCCGGAATTCGAATTGGTTCAGTAAATTCGGGTTTGGTAGATTATAAAGCTGGACATGCTTTACATATATAGGTGAAAGTTGGGTGCGCTTCGCTACTGGTGGTACATTATCGAGAGTTCTGCATGTTTGTGCAGTCTCTAATAGGGTGCGGTCCCGAGCAATATCCGTATTTGTTTTCGTTAGTGCAGTTTGCTGTATGGTGAACGTTGTATTGTTGGCAACACTAGAAACGGATCGGTTGTGGGGGTGGAGAGTTAGGTGGTTCGACTCGGTATCTGCGTTTGTATATGTATGTACCGTGATGATGTAGATCGTCTATTGTTCCTTGTTTAGTTGTTAGAACAGGAACCGTGTATGTTAGTCCACCAGTTTTGTATTTAGTCCGTAAGCATTTGTTTATGGAGTGTCCTTCTTCTTTCAACTCGGAAAAGAAATGCTTTACTATATTTTGCTTTTATGTGATTAAAATCATTTCACACAATTATGTGTGATAATCTAGAGAAGCATAAGGCATTTACTTTGTTTCGTATTGGATAAGTTTTGGTTTCATAGTGAAGACAAAAAAATAGAGTTTAACAAAAAGCGCAAGGCTTATAAAAATGAATCCTTAAACTAACTTCCTGAGTTTCTTTATTCTTTAGCGGAATATTTAGTATTGTAGGGGGTGTGTATCATTTTTAAAGTATAAATTAATAATGCCAGAACGAATTTATCAAAATATGAGGGCACAATCAATTTATTTCTGATCTTTACTATAATTAAATTCTATTTTGTGTAACAAGAAGATTCTTTAATGTACGGAAAACCTATTGCTCTTTCTTACAAAAAATGATAGTAAAACATGAGAAGTAAGTTCGCTAGCGTGAAGGTAACTTAGCTTTTTCTTTTCATCTTTCAAGAACATTTTGAAGAGATAAGAAGAATTATAACAGACTTGATCAAAAAACAAATATTCATACGTTGCTTTCATGATTGAAATATGGAAACAGCAATTGAGAACATAGATAGGACATAATGTTTCACCTTTCCATATAACTTTATGATAATGATAAGAACACTTTCGCGTTCGAATAATTTGTTTGATGGACTTACAATATATTTTAGGAACATTATTACAATTAAAAAAGAGAAGAATAAAAACATTCATTATTTTTGTTTAAATTCTTGCTGTGCATAATGTATAAACATGAGTGATAATTTCTGAAGTTCATTGTGAAGTTTATAAAGGCTGATTGTTATGAAAGCTTGTCTTGCTTGTGATTTGAGTCAATAGCCAACTGAAACATGTCTTAATAAGAATAAGAAATGATTTTCATGAAAGCTTACGTTGCTTGCTTTGTTATCGATTTGAGTGAATAGTGAATTGACTTTGCTGGCTTGCTTTGCTCTGCATTTGACTGCATAGGCAATTGAAAAACGTTTTACACTTTGAGGTAATGTTAACAGCAATTTTACATACGTCCACCTCTAATCGGGCGAAGTGCCACTATGTAGCTAATGCTAGTCCGTTTGAACTCAGCATATTCCCTTGCAGCTTATTTATATACTGTAAGATATGTTCAATGTAACTTAAGTTTTAAGACCATAGAGCAGAGAAGATAACATGTGTACATTTTGAACAAGAGACCCAAGGGGAAATTTGATTGGTGTTCGTAATAACAGTTGGTTGAAGCTTCATGGAGAAGATTTATACATGTTTTGATAAT
>JAGDQP010063721.1:0-11681 GCA_022664845.1 Lepisma saccharinum
TCTAATGATAGCATATTCTAAGGTTTTTAACCCTCAGAATGGTTCCTTTTCCTTCAACTAAGTTCGTTTTATTGCTCTTAAATTACACTGATATTAGTAACCCTACTTTTTTTTTTATATGTACAAACTTTGTATGAATCAATATTTCAATAAAGCCGATAGAAATCGTATCAATATATTGTAATTTTAAGTTCGCCCAACGTAACTCTTCTTCAGTTGATCTTTAGAAACAGTTTTCTTACACCGGATTCATTTGAGTAAAATAGGATTTGATTATTTTATCATGTTCATAAATTTATTTTAACAATAATGTAATTACTATTATTGATAAGTGGGGGGAAAGACACCCGCGATTTTGGTAATCCGCGCCCGCCCTACCAGTCATTACCACGCTTAATCGGGAATACGTTGTACATTGGGACAATAAATAATTAACACATAACGGAAATAAAATCATCCTTTTTAATAAACTGTGTAGTAATAAGAAAACACATTCAAGGATGTATCTGGCATCACTGACATTAGACATTACCTGTGGTGTTCCCCAAGGATCTATGTTAGGGCCTTTGTTCTATCTGCTTTATGTGAACGATATTCCTAATAATTTTAGTTCTGCAAATTGCCTCATATACCTAGACAATTTGAAAATTTATAACAAATTCAAGAGTGAAGACTATTTTCTAAAAGTCCGGAATGATATGGATGCTTTGTTCAACCGATGTAAATTGTGGAACCTCTCTCTGATAATACCCAAATGTTTCGTTTATATTTGTCATGTGTCACAGCAGTCACGACAGTTAAAAGAACACACATATACATACAAAACAACTCACCAATTCTTCTCCCCTCCCTCAGAATATAGGGACTCACGTTCTTAAAGAAATTCTCACAATGAAAATTGCCTAGTTGCCAAATATTGTGAAACTTGGATAATTGAAAACTGCAGGATAAACAAAAAAAAAAATCGAAATATCAAAACATTAGAACTTAAAAATACAGTATAGATGATTTCAACAGCGAACTAAAATACAGTATCGTTCAATACTTTATCAGAAAACTTAAAACCAGTTTATTCTATTAAATCTAACTAGTTTTTTTTAAAACAAAAAAAGAATCACACTAATAAAACACACCATTTTAAACATTATACGCATTGTACAGTATTTTAAAATGTTATTTTTTATATAGTCTTTATAAAGGATTTTAATTTTAGATTGTTTTTTCGAATTTATCTTGTACTTACTGAGAGGAACGTCAAATCATATTTTTATTATATCCTTCTTTATTTCGCGTAGAGATTGAACCACGCTTTGAGTGAGAATCTAAGTTTTTACTCACCACGAGTTAGTTTTGGAGATAGAGTCATGATGAAAAAAAGCATACAAATAGCAGTTCAAAATTTACAATCACAAACACAATGCATCAACATGTTAAAGCATACTAAATTCAAAACAAAAGCACCATAGAAACTCAGGCGGCGTCAATTTCTCAACGGTTTTGCTTCGAATTAGAAAAGGGGGAAATTTTAGAGGAAAAAGTGGAATTAAGATTAACGTAAAACTACGATCTCTAACAAAAGATGGCAGCACTACCTCCGTATATGTCTAATGTATTTTTATCGTTGCACGAAATTTCCTTGCTGCTCCGACAAATTCAAACGTAGAGAGTTCAAACTTTCAGGGAAGAGAGTTCATAACCAATTCAAGAGTTCGATCAATGCATTTTTTTTTTCGTTTTTCTTCACTGTTGAAATCGACTGATTGTTGTTGTGAATATCAAAGTCTATAACAATGAACCTCTTTCAACAATGAACAAAGAGAAAATTAAAAATCAGCATTGATCGAACTCTTCAATTGGTTATGAACTTTCTTCCCTGAAAGTTTGAACTCTCTACGTTTGAATTTGTCGGAGAAGCAAGGAAATTTCGTGCAACGATGAAAATATTAGATATATACGGAGGTAGTGCTGCCATCTTTTGTTAGAGATCATAGCTTTATGTTAATCTTAACCACGAGTTCCAACACGTTAGAATTATCCAAGTTTCTTTGTATTATTATTGCCTCTTTATCTCAATGAGATATTAACAAGTGAAGTTCACTATTTTTCAACAAACACACAAAGATATTGGAATAAAATACAGGAAAATGAGCTTTGTTATAGTCTGAAATAGAAGGACTTGTAGACTTTTCATTTGTTGAAACTAGATTCATCTTCATCTATACTTTCAATACAATTTAATCAAAATAAGTAATAATGAGGTTAGCAATTGAAAGACGCACATTTTTCATACAATAAATTTGATTATTTTATCTTTAGGAACATTTTCAATGTCTTCCGTCTATTCATATATTAAATGAACTTAGCTGTCTTTTCCAAGGCGGAAAGTTAGTGTCGCCACAGGCACGTAAATCTAATACATAACGTTTACCATGTAGAAGCCTATCTTTCCGTTAGGTTTCAATCATCTTTGAATAGCAAAACAGTCCAGAAATGCGAATTAAGGCTGAATTCAAACAGGTTTTCCCGACTTTTCCCTTTTACGTCAATTATTCAAATTTGAGTGCAGTTAAACAGAAAATAACTTCTACAAACTATAGTTTATTACGTACTTGAATAATAAATACCATTAGCCTCAAAGATAAGCTAACAGAAACTTCAAAACTAAGTCAATACACTTTTGATACAGTCTCATGTCCCAAAAATGTATTAACTTAGTTTTGAAGTTTCTGTTAACATTCCATTCAAATTAATGGTATTCACTATTCAAGGTCGTAATAAACTATAGTTTGTAAAAGTTATTTTCTGTTTATATGCACTCAAATTTGAATAATTGATGTAAAACGAGAAAGGCGGAAAACCTGCTCTGATTCAGCCTTGTCAATGTCACATTGAATGAAATAATGTTTTTGTAACTTCTCTTTCTTAGGT
The DNA here is from genome assembly GCA_022664845.1 of Lepisma saccharinum. Classification (NCBI taxonomy): domain Eukaryota; kingdom Metazoa; phylum Arthropoda; class Insecta; order Zygentoma; family Lepismatidae; genus Lepisma; species Lepisma saccharinum. Next base: position 2,929 of record JAGDQP010063721.1, read on the forward strand.
GGACATGGAACCTTCTTCGGAGTCATAAATTCTCTGATTCATATCGTTATGTACCTCTACTACTTGATTGCTGCATTGGGACCTCAATTCCAGAAGTACTTGTGGTGGAAGAAATACATAACTCTCATGCAGATGGTAAGAGGATAATCCTTTGTCAAATAATTGCATTAGTATCTTAACTATTGACTAAGGACAGTAGAATTTCGGAACTCGGAAAAAATTTAAACACTGAAGAAAATACACGGAGTAGATAAATAGTTGTTAACATTTTATAGAAATGTTCTTTTAACTCACGAAATTTGGACATTTTGTTCCCATCCACGAATTCTGAGCTCTTCTCAAGACATTATACCATTTTTTATCCATTCATTCACTAAAATATATCGACAACCTCAACAAACGAAAAAATATATATATAATTCACTTTCAAAAATCTCTCATGGCACTCTCGTAACACGGAGAAAATTAGAATATAGTTCACTGAATCCTCCGTAGATGGTAGCAAATTTACGACATCGCGTAAGTCCTCGGTTGTATTCATGTCGGTCGCACCATTCGTCACAACTGTCTAGAATGCACTTCGAATAAGTTCGCGACAATTTACGCCCGATGAAACGGTGTTAGATATTCCATCGTTGTGGAAGTACATGAAATCCATGAAGGTTGCCAATGATCACCAAATAGTGTAAATAGTCACCAATATGTTTGGAACCATCGGACAGAACCTATACCACAGGAACACACTCCACACCAATATGGAATCATCAGTACCCGGCACGGTGTATTAATGACAGCTGGACTCCGTAGACTCAGACCATCAGCCCGAAACAACTGATACCGCGACTCAACGGACCACATCACATATTGCTATCTTCCAGGCTGCAATTACTGTGCTCATCAGCTGGATGAGGCACTGTTTGGTGTCGTGCCGTTGTTTGAGGATGCGGTCCTTTTCCTGTGAAACTATTGTACAGATATGTTGATATGATATGTATCTAGTTTGAATTGGATTTTTTATGGTCTTGGGGCATCTAGTACCTCCATCATTAAATGTGGATGTGATCTGAGCCAGTGTCGTGTGTGTTACCATGCTGCTGTTCGCAGTTGAGCACCCATGGTTGGTAAACTGCCCTGTCCGCGATGGGTGGTAAAGCTTTCCAAAGGGTATTCCCGGTATACCCGTGATACAATGGCTCGAGGAATATTCAACGTCGGCATAACTTCGCAAATGGGATGTCTAGCCCCCATCATGTTCCGTTCAAACGCCGATACTTCACATACCGTTGTCATGATCAGACTGGTTCGTGTTTAACCTGACTCCCGAGATAACTAATTAAGGTCTTGGCATTCAGCCAAGCCATCAAGAGACGATAGTGTCCTTTAACAATTTACACACTGCTACTGTATGACTTTTGGTATTAATTGTATATGAACCTTTGTGATAGGTTTTGTAATGAGATATTTCCGAATCACTAACAATCTTTATGGCATGCGGGACGAAGATTGAAAATCCCTTAGATTAATATTGCTGTACTTAACGGTGAAAATCACCGCAATCATGGTTTGTTGATTTACATGGGAATTGCTTGACTTATATTAGGTCACTCAGAAGTGTAATGTTTATCTTCTTTTGTCACCTAACTCTTCGTTATGTTTTGATAAGTTCTTTTATAAAAATGTACTGTTTTATATACGATTAATATCTAGTTTTCCATGAACATATTGTGTTGTATATAGTTAATGGTTATATGTTTCGGTAGACATCGAAATCAGAGAGTCGCAAAACTCAACACATCGAAATAACCACAAAGATTTTTTTTTTTAAAAAGTTAAAAATTCTTTAGAGAAACATAAGATTGGTAGGAAGGATACTTTTAAGGTCTTATTTAAAAATTGCTGTTTATCCTACAAAAGTTTTCTTTAAGCTTAGACTTCTTATACAGAACACTAAAACATAAATTAATACAATTTTTTTGTTATATAAAACAAAAACGGCTAACAGCATACAAATCAAAGCTTCAAAAGTCAGATAATACGAACTTTCGTTCAGTTCTCTGAACGTCGTCACAGGATAAGAAGTCTTAGCAAAGTTTAAGTACGATACAATTTCCACTGGCTTCTTTGGATTTTACAGAAAACTAACCAAGACAAATCCTATCCAATTGTCTCATACTGCACTAGAACTTCAGTGCACGAAAGAGGTTTTCTTTCTACTGTATTAACACCATAAAGTTATTATGAAAACTGTTTTTTTTTTACCTAATTGGTGTATTTTTAATTTATTATCTCTACATATTGAATCTAAAGTAGTATAGCCGTTACACAGCTTAGTTTCTTGCGTGTTCACACATATTGTTTTGCTTATGCATTTAGAGTGTCTGCAGGATCCGTTGTTGACAAGAAGCAACCTACCTGTGTATCTTCCATGTTGAATGGAAGATGACTCTGTTGGTAGTACTTAGTCACTTTTATAGCCAAACTGTTCCGTTGAAGGCTTACAGTAAGACAATTATAATGAGGCAATTTTCTGGCACACCTTTCACCCTGAACATCATACACTTGCCTCACATTAACTTTGTATCCTTACAATCGCAGAATACCTCCGACATCCCTCCAGCAGTGTAACTTCTGTATTTTCAAAACTACGTTGCCATCTTGATTGCTCTACTTCTAAGATTTTCAATGTATTTTTACCTTGCGTACGTAGACGCTACAGGTATAATCTTAAGTATCAAAGTCCAGGATTGTTTAATTTTGTGTAATCGCTACGGCCAAGATGGTTTAATTTTGTTGAATTTCTTTTCAAAATCTATTTCAGGTTCAATTTGCAACGGTGTTCTTCCATTCCATACAAGTGTACATCCGTACGTGTAACTATCCGAAACCAGTGATAACCGTCGTTACAGTTCAATCTGTTTTCTTCTTCTTCATGTTCTTCAACTTCTACAGACTGACCTACAGAAGCAGCTCAAAAAAGGTGTCTCAGAATGAATCTAAAGTTAAATGATACAACAAAATACTTCGAGGAACTTTCTTCTGAAATACCTCAAAGGAAATGTATATACGTGTAATTTATAAACTTCTATTCGCACTGAAAAAGCTATCGTGAGTATTTCAAAATAATCATGGACTTTCTGATCGTATGGTTACACTATTCTCTACGTTAAAAGTGTGATTTAGTCATTATTTTAACATCCAAATCACTGTGCATTTACTCAGATGAACATAGCTGGACTGAATTCCTAATAAGCATGGAAATTTCGTTCCTTAATCAAATGACACAGCAACATTTAAATAAGTTCAAACTTCTTTACGTAAAACTCGTACACATCATCAGAGTTGCATCGCACGAGCAATATAATCAGTATCTGCTTATAATCTATGTAGGGTCAAGTTCTAGTGATGCGGTATTTTCGTTGTATTGTTAAATCAAATTGTACTTTAATTCTACAAAGGTTTTCGCACGTTATATCTATCTGTTTTCGTGACAGAAGAAATGTTGCCATTACGAATCACTGAACTTCTAAAGTACACTTTGGATAACGTTAATTCCAAGAACACACCACAACAGTGATGTATAAGGTCTAACTTGAATATTTCAAGAGGTCTGGATTGATTTTATCCTTTACTACGTACTGAAGTTTCAACAAAAGTTTTGGGAACAGAAGAGCATTCCATATTTTATTTTCTTCATCCTGTATGTCCAACGCATCAACTACATTTCCCACGCAAGAGTCTCTAATATAAATATGGCCAGTATTATATCCTTAAGCTTGCTCAATGTTGCTTGATGCGAAATTTTCTACCGGAATAATATTTGAGTTGTCACGGAAGATCATATGGCTCTCACTGTCTTTTATCAGTTTTGAAAAGCTACTGGGATTGCTTAAGAACAGCAAACTATTCCACAATAAACCGTGTTCAATTCCAATAGGGAGGAAGAAAATACAAACGGAATGAATTATGTAGACAAAATAGCATATTCTAAATTAGCGTATGAGTAGAATTATCTTAGCGGTACAACTGGATAAGTTAATATTCTAGAAATGTCATATTAAGAGGCATTTATATTGACGATGGCTTGTCTTTATCTTGAATGCTCAAGGAAATTATAACAGCATATAAATCTTGCGTTGAACATTGGAAAAAAATCTTAGAATGTTAATCAACAGAATTGAAATCAACCTTGCTAAGATACCAAGGTTGATTTCAATTTCAAGGTTCGTTTTTTCAATATTTCCCCAATTTCATCCTGTTTTACCATGTTTATTATGTTGAACATACATGCTGATGTAAGTGAAATATTAACAGTTAGTACGTTTCACGAAACTGTACATACACATGACATTATAAACTTCAATAAAAAGATGGAATAAGACAACAGGGACGTAGCGAACTCTTTCTGCGCCCTCCAGCAACTCTCTGTTGGCACGCCCTTTTCTGCTTTTAGCCATGACACCTTCGCCATCTCGCACCGCGATGATGTTTTTTTTCACGGCCTTCTAAGTGCACACTAATGTACAAGAGTTCCGAATCTCGTACAAATATCGTGCTTACTAAGTAAGCACCGGTAAGACTATCATTGCATTGGGTAAAATACATTGTTTATGAACTGGTATTCGTTGTATCAATGACATGCGTATGGACCGAATGTTCCACACCAGCATTATGAAGGAGGTGTTAAAATTTTAAAGTTGATTTTTTGAAAGTGATAATCTTATATCTATTCAAAAGGTGATATAGTTTCTTGTCTTCTTGATCGATTAATATACCTTGTAACATTAAACATGAATCATTTGCCAGTTACCACAACGTAAAGAAGAAGAAATAATGCTACAATTTTAAAGTTACCAGATTTTTACCATTTACAATTACATGGGAAAGTTAGAAGTAATGAGATCTAATGTATTTGAAGTAATGACAGTATGATTTTAAGTTATTTCAACACTGTTTCTTGTATTGCTATTTACATGGTTCGCTTGACGTATATAGTCATGAAAGATTCTACCTAATGTTATTGGTGCCTTCTTGACCAATAACTAAAGTTTCTAAAACCATCCTCTAAGAGTTACCTTGTACATAAACGTTTGTATTTATGATTTGCCTTGTCAACATTACTAATAATAAAAAATCACGAGAAGTTATATGTATGTTAATATACTGAAAAGGAATATGATGCTTTTATTAAAAATACATTGATGCTTTGCATATATTCTTTTAAAAGGTATGAGAACTAAGCAGTAGTCAATAGCAATGTAACAACTGAGTATGTGTTTATAAGTTAAAACAAGTTGTGTCATGTATCTTTAACGTACTTGAGAATATACAATATTTAAAAATATTTGTTTGATTTCAATTCCCCTTTTCTACTCCTGAGTCGTGACTAAAAACATCCTAAACTATACCACATGGGCTAGATAAAACAAGGTGCTCAAATTTAAGTTTTGGGATCTTACTTGGATCGGGACAGTGACCATCCACTCCACCCCATACCGTCTAAAGCTGCAGTTTTTCATTCTCTGACATCTGTGCTTTCTTGTAATACGGGGATGCCTGAATTATATCAGGGGATTTTTAATAGGCAGTACTCTGTAAAGTAGTTGTTTCGCCAGCAGGTTTTAAGAAAAACAAAACAGGACCGTAGGATTAGGACTAAGACACCTTCCCGAATCCTCCTTTACCCGGCGCTGGGATTAATGCGCATTGGGTTGTAACAGTCCAGAGAGGTGAAAGTCTCGAAAAGAGAATCAGAAATGGAATCCAGTTTCTTTTCTCTCTTTCTTCGTATTTCCGACCGGCTTGCCGTTTTCAGAATAGAATAGAAATATATTCGTCTGTGTAGTACATGCAGGTCGTGACCTGCGATACACAAGACTCGTCAATGTCTCTATACATGAGATATAATATCTAATTAATAATAATAATAAAAAGTACAATTAACATAACTATAAATTATTACATAAGTCGTCACTCAAATAATCATTAACAATATAGTAACCCTTATTTACGAACAAATTGAAAAGCTCAGATTTAAATTTATTTATATTTTGAATACTTTTTAGGAAATTCGGTGGTTTATTGTATAATCTTGTACAAAAGGAGTAAACACTAGAATAAGTAGTAGTAAAATTTTGTCTTTCTGCGAAAACTTTTCTGTTTTGCCTCGTATTGTAATTGTGTATATTTGTCGTATAAGTAAATAAGTGACTATTTTTCCTTGTAAATATTATCATATGTATTAGTTGAGCAAAGAGACGCAAGGAACGAGGATATTCCTCCATTTGGGAGAAGAAAGAATTGAAAAAACCCGACCAGGATAAGATGAGAGATGTTGGACGAGGGAAGACTATTGTCTTCCCAATGTCGTCTTGGTCTTCCCAACACCCCATAGATAAGCGCGGTGGCGTACTTGCTCAGGCACAGGTCAGTTTAGAACCCGCCTTTTCGCCGCTATCTACTTTTGTCGCTCGGTACGGGTCTGAAACGATGAGGAAAACCGACCCACATGGCGAAACCCAAAATCCATTTTTCCACACCGACTTTGGCTGACTCTTTCCCCTATCCAGGAGCAGGGGTGTTACTTAAATTTCCTTTCAGCAACAAGGGAAGACAAAGGGTTCGGGAAAGTGTCGGCCAGGGCCTACCATCGTGTATTTTCTTGGTTTGGGGGAGGAATAAAAAATGGTGGTGGGATTAAACACTAAAGGGTTTAACATTACATTTCAGTAACAGACTGTGTATATTTATTTACTGTGTACTTTTAACGTATATTTATTCATATAGAGCTTAAAAGGTTGTTTTACATGCTTACCAGGTTTCCCACAGAAACGTGAAGATCCATTTCCCCGACACAAATTCTTGTTTTCCCTGACATCAATTCTTGAATATCAATGGGAAATATGTGCTTCCCATCTTCTCTTCGTATTTTGTGAAGTCAACTGCAAGAGACCCCTGGATTTCAGTACAGAAAGACATAAATGGACACTTTGCTTTCTCAGCTACAGAATCAGATATTATGTTATGCTCGTGCAGAGTTTGTACGATGCATTTCATCCTAGTCTGAGCAAGTTCTGGACTGTTCTTTTGTAGACTGGAACCAAAGCGGACAGAGCACGTACCAGTTTGTCCTTTAGAGGGCTCCTTCCCACAAATCTTGATTGTGAAAACACCCAGCAAAAAGTTTCGACAGTCAAGCCTGAAAGCTAGTTTATCTTTTATCTCATGCCTTCAGTTCTTTCAGTAGTTTTTCTGTCTTAAAACCAATGTCTACCGTTCTTATTTAAAGTCAGTTTTCATTTGCAGTCAAATCCAATGCAAGAAGCTTCACTGCATTGTCAGCAAGTTTCATATTGCTTTGTGATTCCTTAAGAGATGTAGAAGTTCTGAGTACAGGAAACAAATAAATGGCTCAGAACTCTGGAATTTCCTTTATAATGGTCACACACTGCTGTGACAGTTTTGAAGAAACATAATTTACACTTCATGAAGACATCACCTGTACCTTCCACAACATTTTTAAATGGTTTACTCTTGATCACTTTACTTGTTAGTACAAACTGCTTTTTGTCATCAAAAACAAGTAAAGCACGTTCCACACACGCTACATTCTCTACCCATCTTATTGCAGTGCTTCAAAGGAAACAGTGTAACCTGTACAACTGATCAATCGATCTGTACAACTGATAGAGAGGAAACAATGTTAGGCTGAAAAAAAAGAATGTTACATTTACACATAGTACTCAGCCTTTCACATTTACGTTCCCTGACTTTCTGTGACATTTTACACAAAATGTATAATTTCCCTGACTTTCCCTGATTTTTTAGAATGTAAGAACCCTGGTTTACAGCTCTACTGCATCCAGAGTTTAAAATTATGTACCATTTTATACTCTCTATAAGTGAGTATGTTATAGATTTACTGTATCTCAAGGGCCTTACAGTTGTATTTTTCCTCTATAGAAACTGATCTCTTGGACAAAATAAAATGAATCAATAAAATCGGCGAAGAGATTAATTTTAAGTTAGAAACGAAGTAGTGTTCGTGGATTTTAGGTATACCTCTCACAGTTTGCTTTGCCAAAATCATGTCTATTCAGTGTAAGTGCAAGACATAGATATCACAACTCTTCTGCAAGGTTATATACATAGATAAGACACTGGTGTTATAAACTGTTTCTATTATCACGAAAAGGAACCATTCTGCGAAAATATCATGAACAAGACAAACTATGCTAACTAGAGTTAAACAGACAAGAAAAATAAACATATGTCCACCATAACTGAATCGATCATAGGATATGTGACTCTTGTCGTATTGGTTAGCACTAGACTTGCATTCTACATACTAATTAGGCATATATATTAGTGCAAAAAGCAGACATGTATTGATAGCACTATTCAAAATCGATACCACTACATATCCATTTTTCCACAGCAACACGCAATAATTTATATAGAACGCATATTAACTAACTGTTTCGATAAAAGCATCACATATCTTGTTCTTACACTACATATTAAAATATTTTATATATCGAATCTCACAAAGCTGCTTACAAACCATATAAACAGAAGGATAAATAAATTCGAAATGTTCACGATTATTATTATTCGGAAACAATATTATTCTTTGGAAATAAACAAAATTATTATTTGGAAATTTCCTAAGTAAAATATTCAAACGTTTAGAAGATGAATTAAAAATTTTAAAAGCATATTCCTGACATTTCAAATGCACTCATTTCCTATCATGT
>JAGDQP010063722.1:1309-11681 GCA_022664845.1 Lepisma saccharinum
TTTTTTTCATATTTCTCCGGTGTTCCACCAATTTAATGCATTGTCATCTTCATAATTTTTCACTTTGTAGAGGAGATTAGTTTACTTCATTAAATAAACAGGTAGAAGTATATTTTTTTTACAAGTAGAACCTAGGATTTTCCTACTAATTCAGATTATTTTTAAAGCAAATTCTAAAAAAGGATTTTTTTTTTAAAGGAAAGTAAGTTTCCAAAATATCTACAAATTATCGCTAAATGCGCATAATCACTATCTATAGTCTTTCATACAATTCTTTTTAAATAATATAAAACAGAACTTTTGAGTAATTTTGAAGTCATACAAATAACATCCATATTAGTTTATTCTAGCAGCTCTGGTTATTATGTTACTATTTTCTCTTACTTAAATGAATACATATGAACTAGATTGTGTTTATGTAGGTTTATATTCTTGTTAACGTTCTTGTATAGTGTTCCTGAGGAAAGCTCTCTCTTCTTCATCCCATTTAAACGTCTTTGTAGGTTCAGAAAATAATTTCCGAGCAGTTTCTGCAAACATTTTTAAATAATAATAAGTTACATTTATTGTATCCTTATGTTTTCTGGTTTAAATTTGTTTTCATAGAAATCTTTTCTAGTACGTCCATTAGAAAATTCCCACTCCCGCCAAAAAAAAAAAAAAAAAATCTTTAGTTTTTAGGTTTCCTTTCTCTGTTAAGGAATTGGTACAGTTTCATCGAAGTTAACTGTAACATGTACAGACGCCATATAGCAGAAACGGTGAAGATTTGGAGCAATTTCCTTTCTTTTTATACAATGGTAATCTACTTAAGCGCACCATTTCAATCGGTAATCGGCAGCGATGTGATTAGTAACTAGACTAGTAACATTGTTTCTAAAACGCGAAATTTTGGGTGGAACATTGCGAGATTCTTCTCGTCGTTCAATCTCCTTGAACAATTCCCTAAAGAGAAGTCGTATCCCAATAAATGCAGTCCAAGATGTCAACGATACCAATTATTTCGACATTCAACAACTCTCTTTTTGACTCTCCCACCATCTCTGTTAATACTTGCATGTTTGTCATAGCAAGAGTCAAAATCTAATTTTTCTCCTTAAGTTATACTAATTTGATCACCATATTTTTAAGCAGATTAGTATATGTGGTAATTTAAGTAAATAGATTTTCTTAATTTTCCTTGAAGTTCGTCATTTTTGTAGAGCGAGTTACTTACCGCTTTTTTTCTGTTGCAAAATATACCAATTACGTTATAGCAAAGCTTATTGTACTACATTACATAGTTTTTTTCCTTAATATTGATGATAGAAATAGAGTTGTTCATATCGTAAATTTCATTTAACCTACCTAATTTCGAACGCAAACAAATAACATCAGTAATGAAATTCATCGGAACCGTTCTGTTTATTTTATTGTTCTGTTGCGTTTGAAGTTGTATTTTCTCTTAATGTAATATTAATTCAATATTGAGTGTTTTGTGTTTAGGTTCATTGACAATGCTGTGCGTGGGTACGTTTTTCTTTCTTTCAGTTTCTTTTCCAAAGTGCTCTCCATCTTTTTATTGCATTTTGTTGTTGAAATCTTCGTTAGTGTACTCAATATGGATTAAATGTATAGCACAACATAAACAACAGAATTCAATATGATATATCCAATTATAGTATTATTGCTTTTTTAAACCTTCATTTACCTTGTCAGTATTTCTCAAAGTATTCCAAGTCTGTCCAGTGACTTGTTATTTACGGTTTCTTCCAAGTTTATAATTATGTTTATTCACACACTGAGTGTATTTGTATTATGTATTACACGTGTTAGAAAATAGTGTAAATATGTTTTTACGAAATCAAAACTGGAGACATGTGCTTTGTTTAATGCCATAGTATCTGAAAAACTAAATTATAAAAATATTAATTTTGTAGTTCACTTTAGGTATAATACGAGTATGCCAAATAATAGAAATTTCACTCTCTAAAGACGTAAAATTTAAACATTCGTAACAAAGTCTTTACTTTTTATCCCCCCCCCCCCCATTTTTTTTTTAATTATATGGGTACCTTGTCCTTATCTTATAGTAGTAATGTATACAATAATATCTGTGTTACAAACGTCGATAGTTATTTGTATGTTCCAATACTTCCAACACTTGTTCATACAGATAACAATTTCCCTAGGTTTTTACTTGTGTGACGGAAAGCTCAGTAACAAATAACTTTAAGTGACGAAATCACATTTTAAATTGCTAATAAATGTTGTTTATTGCGATAAAATTTAATCTTTGATTTATTTTCTGATTTTTCAAAATGATTAGATTTTACTTTCTTTCTGCTTTTTGTTTATTTAAATGAAAATACTTGAAATTTTTCTCGAAAAGAAATTTTAATTACATTTAAAACTCGTGTAAGTTCCGTTTAATTTTATTGAATTATTTGCCACTGAATTAATACACGTAAAACCCAATCAGGCAATATATTTTCTGTATTCCCATTACTTTACTTTATGTATTTCCGATTCTTTATATCAATCATCAATTTAGTTTTATACCCTGATGTTTCTTTGTTACACAAATTCGTATAATGTTTATGGGCCAAATTAAATGTTGGAAAGTCCCCTTGCCCCTCATATCAAATAATCATCTTTCACAATGTTTTGAACGTTTAGTCCTTCAATACAGTAAGTTTTCCTATGGCGTATGATTTAACGTCAGTTGGCAACGAAGGTATTCAAAGAGTAATACTATTCGTGAAATGAGGACTTTCGTCCATTAAGAATTTAGATATCTCATTTAATACATTCACCACTGGCATTCACTCTCGTATCAGTTACTCACATCAGCTTCAACTGTTTTTCATCTATATTCTGGAGTATATTCGGCCGAGGGACACTACGATAGCAGAGGAAATACCGAATTTATGACGAGCTGTCATCTAAATTTACCATCAACTCCAATCTTCTTGATTTGGTAAGGTAAGAGACTCCATTTTACACTTTTATTTTCTATTAATTTCTACTCATTTAACTACTTCATGTTCAGCAGATTAATTTTGTGATAAGTCAGGGAAGTAGATACGAGTGATATTTCTTGAGGTTTCCAATTAACTCTGTTTACGCCATAATTTCAGTTCTTTTTATATCGTGATATTTAAAGCAACGCAGTAGCGTGTATGGGTGGGAGAACTTACTGTAGCCGAAATATCTATAACTCATAATTACTACTTCTAAACACAAATAATTTTTGTATCATAAAAATAATCGTCAAAGTAAAATACATTTTACTACATGTATGTTTAGGAACTACTTCGACCTGCCCCTTACTTTTGTTTTCTTAATACTTTTGTTTAAAAAAATTTGGCCTTTCTCTCTTTTCTGTGCTTACATTAGCAGGATTACGCCAAAAACTGATTCTCAGTTATTTTTCATTACGCTAAAATTTTTCTTGTTGCTAACTTGAATACTATATGCTCCGAGTCGACTCTTTAAGATTTAGTAAATGCAACTTTCGGAGTAAATTGAAACTTAATTTTGAAGACTGAAATGTCCTTATCTATAAACGAAGTAAACATTTAAAGTAACAAAACTCTTTAAACGTTGCATTTAAATCTAAATTACTTTTAAGGAAACATTACTTGAAGCATCCATAAGACTCGTGTTTACCTGTATTTTCTTAATATTTTATGACCAGTAATGGACCATTTAAAAGAAATATATCTGTAAGGTAGTGCCGCTTTAACTGAATTTTCTTCTCGAATTTAACACATTTGTTAATTCTTCTAGCGAATAAATACTGCATACATATTGAAAATCTAAATGTACAGTATGATAATTTTAATGCGCTAGACTTTATCAATATGCTTTAGACTTTATCAATATGCTTTAGATTTGATCAATATGCTTTAGATTTGATCAATATGCTTTAGACTTGATCAATTACTTTTTGCTTGGAACCTTCTTGTATAAGACGAAATCACCCAATGCCTGAAAAGTTTGTTTTAATTGTTCTTCCAATTTGAAGGAAAATTTTATGAAGAAGCGTAACAATGGATCATCCCCATTTCCTTTTCTAGATAGTCTTTGTTTGGGAGATTATGAAAAATGTTAACCGATATCAATGGAAAAGGAAACAACGATTCGGTATATGGACGATTTGCTTGTAATGTATAATAATACATTACAAGCAAATAACTTTTTTTTTTTTTTTACTCTTTTCCTTCCTTTATTTATTGGTACATTTGGCTGCACATTATTTTTGTACGCTCATAGTGTTTGCGAAATTGTTTCCTTTTTTCTCTCTTGTAAAATGACTTGGCAAAATTCCGAGATTTTGTTTTGCCTTATCTGCGTTTCATATATTATTTACTCGTTCTCTTATTTCAGTTTGTTTTAATTTTATTTTTATTTCTGGCCTTTAGCATCTTAAGCCGAATACTTCAGTTTGCTTTACAAAAGTTCCTTGATTCTCTCTTTTCAGATGCATTCATTTTGAGCATTAAAGTAAACTTATGATTTACGGTTTTGGTGTCTACATCAAACTCTTTTCAAATTTTCGTTGCTTGTTAGGTGTAATTATGTGTTCCAATAATTATCTTCTGGACATAAGCTGTTCATCTTTTTAACAATGTTAAATTTAAAGTACGGTTTAGCACCTATATTTTATCTATAGAACATGTGATATGAAACAAGTTAATTAAATGCTTTACATAACGTCTATAACTATTACCGTGTATGAGCAAATATTGCTCTTAAATTTTAGATACCTACTTTTAACCAAGTTAACTGATATATTTTTATTCTACTTCTGTCGCCGTGAAATTAGTTTCTACGTTTGATTCGTGTGTGTCAATCTAATATTTATTGAATCGAATGCTTATAATTATAGATTGTTCAAATCGTCCAAGGTAATGGTGCAAAATACAAATATTTCGAAATTCGTTATTTAGTGTATCATAATATAAATAAAACACATTTTTATTGTGTGAAAACGCAAGGTGTATATAATGTTAACTTTGGTGATAATGACACTTGAAATCGAGAAGTGGCAAGGATACAACACTTTCATAGTCCCAACAGAACATCAAAATTTTCCATTCTGAGTTGTTGTCAGTCATTTATAGATAAAGTTTTGCGATGTGTTTTGTTTCTTCACATTCTTTGAACTTCTCTCTTTGCTTTGCGACATGATAAGCAAACGCTCTGCGATTTAAATGTGCTTTAATAGATTTGGCAAGAGCCAAACCTTGCTTAATAAGCTTCTAGTGTACAGTATACCATTGTTCAAATTATGATCAGATGAAGACATTGTGAGTTAGAAATTACGTGCAAAATAGCAAATAAACTGACTGTATAACATGTTTCTAAATGGTGAAACTTTATAAAGATCATAAAACTCCGGAAAATCTTTTGATATGATAGTCTCATATGAGAAGTCAGTTTCTTCCTTCCGTTAGTCCATATCCCATAAGTTCGTTCAATTACCTCATCTAATTTTTACATATGACAACTTGTACTTTGATGTGAGTTTAAAGTATAGTATGATATACTGCATTAGAATTTATGCTTTTCGCTCTTACCTAAAGACAATAATTCATTTCATTAAATACTAGATAAAATTTCACACAGCGTTATACATACTTTCTGAGTAACTCTATTATTCGTGATAAACACATGAATAAAATGACAAACGACGAAGTAGAGTAGCTGATAAAATGCTTGCCTTGTAATCGGGAATCGGTTGGCCGTCCTGACTGAGGATTTCCCTGGTTTCCCTTGATCACAATAAACAAGTGCTGGGATATGATACCTAGAATAAGACCGGGGTTGATTTCCTCCCCTTCTTGTTATTGTTGCTAATATATCTAGCGTAAAATTGTCGAAACTTGGATATATCTGAAGCTAGTTAAAGAAATAAATGACATACTGTATTGGATTTTTCAGCACTTAAATTTAAAGAATAATATATCACTTATGTGCATGCAAGTTGTTCTAGTTTCATATAATTGAAATTTCAAGTTTATTTTCAGCACTTATCTTAAACTTAATAGACATAAGTTACACTTCGTAATCTTCTACATAGCACAAGAGTATCAACTCCAAATTGAATACTCTGCATTTAAATCTCAGATTTGCGCAAGTCATTGGATTAACTACAGAAAATGCTGTCGAATATAAAACCTAGACATTTCGCCAATTGTTTGCTTTTAAAAATAATGGAAATAGCAATGTTAGTACGTGTTACAATATTCATAATTCGAAATTTCCATAAGGAAATTAGAATTGGTCATAAATACCTGTCTACATGAAAATTAATTAACATTTTGAGAATCTATTGCGATAAGTTAACCTGGTTTACATCAGTTTACACCACATACGAGAGTTATCTCTATAGTTCTTTGTGGGTATTCTGATTTTTTCCTATCCTACGTTGTGCTGTTTCTATACATTCGTCTAAAATCAACGGAACATTTTAAGTATTTGCTTTTCCGTTTATCTTTCAGTTTTAAAACAAAATTTATATAAGCAGCAGAATAAGGCATTAAGTTGTAATATTCTCTGAGTGCCGCCATATTGTTTTAAATTGATGAACCTCAATATTCAACTTTTGCCTTTATTCGATTTCTATCGAATTCTGCGGACAAGTAGAGGTATAGAAACGAGATTTAAGACTTTCCGAATTCAGTCCATATTCGGAAGAAAAATTTCGAAACATTAGTCAATTAAACTTTTAAAACACATTCCCTGTATGTCTTGCAGGCCAAATTTAGACAAGCCCTTAAGTAAGTGATTTTTGCATAGACAGACAAATTGTTTGAAATCCCTCATCAAAATATTCAATATTGTAAGTTGATGTTCCGACAACTGTTGGTGTTTAAGGATATGCATCTGAGAAACCTTTCAGGACTGCGTCCTCCTCCCAGAACAAAATGGCAATCAAAGACTTCATTAAATCTTTCTTATACTTCGTAGATGGTGCAGGGAAATATTGGCTATGTAACAAAATTTGCAGCACAATTTAACGAAATATTAGTTTTAAACAGCAAAAATGCTGATATTTATCTTTTAATATTAATTTCCACTACTGTCTCATCATAGATTTAAACTGTTGTGTGAAATTTTAAGTTAAAAGTTTTACCGTTAGTACTTATGTATCTAAATCTATTGTCCACGCATTCTTCGTGAAATAAAGAGTGAATACATAAATTGATGACAATGTTTATTCCTATGGACTATTAAATGAACTTACAATGTGGCGTCAGCCTTCCGTTGTTTCATATCTTTTGAAAAAAAAATCTTTGTGTGTGCCTCAACCACTGCAAACGTAACATTGTGATTTTACGTATTTCATCGTTTTCGACCAACCTTTACTTATTACCAATATCATGTAAATAACTGTCGTTCGTACACGTGTGGGCTAGGATGCTGGACAGCCGTTATTAAGGTTACGGGTTCGAATTCCGACTGGGGCATGGTTGTTTGTGGGTTTTAAGCTCGTTGCATTCATATCAGTGACGGGCCGAAATCAATAGTTTCTAAAATGGCACATATAAAATAGTTTACCGAAGTTTATCAATTAACTCAGTATTTTGCTTCTCTGCAAATAATGCCTTCAAATTATTTTATTGATTTGACAACTTCATTGCTAATATATACTGTACAAGATGGAATATGAGAATTTGTAAATTCTGCTCGAATACTTTTTAAAATTCTTTTTGTATATTTATTTCTTCTGTCCAAAAATATGACATCATTGCTCTGTTGAAAAACTGCAACTTCACATATTAAGGCATTAGTAAGTTGAAAAATTAACGTGCACGAGCTTCAGCACCAATTTATATCTGCTGCAATGTCAGTGATATTACAATTATGCTCAATCATTGATTATGTTCAATTAATCATTGATTAATCACTGCCAATTGAATTAATAAGTAGTCGTGTACTTTAGTTTTATTGAAAACAAAAGAAAACCGAATTTGGAAATGACAATTTTTATTTAAAGTCACTTGGCATGGAGTAGTGGCTTAGACATCTGTATATTTACAGTAAAAGGCTGAGTCATGTTTTCCTTAGTCTGATCTAGCGAGTTACTTGATGGTTCGTATGTTGACCATCCTAGACACTCGTTTCTCCATCCCTGATCAGAAAGTTGTGCTTGTATCGAGACGTAATCCTTCAAACTTGATTACCTTTAACCTGAGAGTATGTATAGTTGAGAGATGCATCAATTTTCATCGTGTTATGTATTGTAAATATTCAAGTGTATGTGTTATGTATTATGTTGTGTATGCTAATTTTGTATATTTATATTTTCTCCTATTCTTTGTTCCCAGGTTATGAACGTTTTTCTCAGATTACATAAACCCCAAATCAGAAGAATTGTGATAAATATTTTTAAGTCTTGTGTGCTTTTATAAAAGAAGAGCTTTCAGTAAAATACTTGCAGAAGAATTTTTTCGATTGAACGTTAAAATAATGTATCAGAAAAAATACGTGTTACCTGGGAAGGTTGAACTTATTTGGAAATACTGAAGATAAAACTCAGTTATTCATTGGAGGTGATTATTTACATTTTCTTTTGGTTGGTGTCAGTTATTGAATCTCTTTAGTGCGCTTTCCTGTCTGAAGTATGATGCATTTATTAGAGCTTCTACTGGACGAGATTGATTAATTTATTTTCATTCTTTTAATCATTCCCAGTTGATCATTGAGCGTTGAATCCGTATGTCAATCAAGAAAATTGGTTTATATGTTTCTTAAATTATCAAATATTAATTCGAAAAGGAGAAACTACAAAAATGGAATACATTTTTATTCTGTATTATCTAAGCTCGTTTGACACAGCTAAGAAATACCCTTTGTTACCCTTTTAAATTCATCAATTGACTGGATCCTGAAAGTGTAGGTGTTTGGGGAGTTTATTATACAGGTATAGTGTCACATACTCAAGACCATTTTGGAACGGTGATGTGTTGTGCGGAATTAGGAGGTTATATCTCTTTCGAATATTCTTTTTGCGTTTCTTCATATTGACTGTGAACAAATGTAATATATAAAGACCTGGTGTTGATGGTAGTTTGAACTTTTATTTCAAAAAAAATTGTGCGTCTGACATTTACCAATAAAAAATCTTGCTACTTTTACCTAAAATATTATGCCATCGTTAATAAGGAATGAAAGAGCCCATAGTATGTTTTTGGTGTCATCTTAAGTTAAAACTTATTTTCAGAGCATATTACACGATGTTGAGCTTTTGAACCAGTGGAGCCCCTAATATTTATCAGTACATAAACCTAAGATATTCGGTAACGTTACTTTAAATCGTTATATGCAAGTAATGCACATATTTTACCTAGATAATTATTTCGTATTGCTGTAAATTCGAAGTCACCTATTTTGTCGTTTTTACTCTCAAACAACAGGGAGAACTTTTTGTGTATTTGCATTGTATTCTTTTATTATTGATCGAAGAACATCGTAATTTTCCCCTTGAATCAATACGTTTGCATTGTCTGCTTATAATACCGTTGTCTTCACTGAGTTAGTTGATACAATTGCGAAGGTGTAATGAAAAAAATAACTAGTTTCAAAATCAATTTTTGCGTTACTTCACTTCAAAGTGTGTTAAAATTTGATCTATACTGGGTAAAAACTGAAATATTGTTACGTATTTCTGCAGATTTAATCCAATTTTTCACATATAAATTTAGTCAAATGCGTCTGGCACATTTTCCCATTGCCTAGAACTTTCCATATCTGTTCTGTGTATTTTTACATCACTGGTCTTTTTTATTCTTCTTTGTTTTTGAGACGATAAGCTTTTTAAAAAAAATACTATTATAGGTGGAATATTGCATATTCTATTATCAGAAAATTAAGTTCTGTAGTTTAACCAATTTTTCTATTTACGATTTTGTAGCGAATTATAGAATTATTTGTGTGTTTAGTAATAGTTTCTTTGGTTTCGGAATATTTTTATAGATCGTTTTATATCTTTTGTAACAT
This sequence comes from Lepisma saccharinum, assembly GCA_022664845.1. Lineage (NCBI taxonomy): Eukaryota > Metazoa > Arthropoda > Insecta > Zygentoma > Lepismatidae > Lepisma > Lepisma saccharinum. Next base: position 11,300 of record JAGDQP010063722.1, read on the forward strand.
GCTATAACTTTTGATTAGTTCGGCTTTTATTTTCCAAGTTTAGAGAAGTAATCCTTTCTATATAAACTTCTATTATTATCGAGGACTTATTGCATGCATTTTATCAAGTGTTGGCTAAACGTAGTTAATCTGAGCGCTCTTGTCTTAAATACAAAATAACTTAGAGAGTTTTTCTCAAGTTTAAGACAAGTTTTGAATTCCATGTTTATTATTACGACATTATGTATATCATTTGAGGAATCTTCAAGCAGTTCTAAGTGTTTCTTTAATAAAATAGTAGATTATCACTACATCGCTTCTTTAATAAAATCGTACATTATCACTACATCGCTACTTAGTCATCGGACTAATAGGAGTACTGGCTAGAATTTTTATAATAAGG
>JAGDQP010063723.1:0-11681 GCA_022664845.1 Lepisma saccharinum
TGGTATATGTATTTAATTCGGTATAATTTGGTATTTGGAGCTCAACTAAAACTCATTTGTATTCTAGATATTTTATATTTAATATGTTCAGATTTGCTTCATGATTTAGTACTTGGACGCCGACGAGGTCTACTGACATCTCTTAAAGTTCCATGTTTAGATTATATGATCTTGTATTCTTTAATTTAGCTAGCTACAATCAATACAATCAATAAATGTTATTGTTAAATGTTAAAGTGTGTTTGCTCATCCTTAACTAAGTCCGACAAGAACGTGTTCATCGCCTAACTCGTAGGTACCATGCCGACAGCTCGGATACTTCCCGGGATGTCCAGTGGCATTGCTATCGTTTACACCTCTCGCATACGCCCTCAGCTCGGTCTATAAATGTTCCCCCGACCGTCTTATATAGACCGACTATCTGGTCCCTTTTCAATAAGGTGTTTGGAGACACACTAAGTGTGGCAAAGCAACTGAGAGGTGCAGAGAAAACTTTTCCCCACTTTTTATTTTTTTTAAATAAAGAAATCTGTTTTCTTCCCTCCTCCCTCTATTATATATATATATTGCGTAATTAATCTTCAAAAAATAGATGAAGCCAAACGTGTAAGAGGAAGTCATGACCCCACCTGCCCCATAACTTGAGATTTTAGCCAATTAATCTTTAAAAGTGTCACTTTCCCACATAAAAACTTGACCTACGCTCAATTGGTTTATTAAAATAGTACCCCTTTGACCCGCCAGATAGAAGGGGAACTTCTATGGATCCTGGGATCTCTGAGCACGACGAATATTTGTCATCTGATAGTTTGGGGAAATTGTGTCTGGCCAGAGATCTTAATTGTTGCTACGTAACAGATCCCCCCCATATGTTCTCACACTTGCCTGATAGTTTTTTTTAATTTTCGCAGTGTTTGAGAAGATTTGGGGGAGTGAAACCTTGTGTTCTTGGCAGAGAGAAGGTGTATAGCATACGGTAAGAAAAATGTATGCTTTTATACAATCTTCCTTGAATTATCATACACGAAGGACATTAGTTCGAAAACAGGAAAAGTGAGGTTTGATGCGAAATAAGAGAAGTATATTTCATATTTAGGGTAAATATTCAAGGGATAATCTATCTAATGATAGCTTCATATAAAGCAATATGTATACATAATATGAATATATCAATTTGAAAATATGAATATAGATATATACGAGGCTATAACCAATATTGCATGCATAATCAGGCAAGGCTAAGACAATGAAACTACCTTATATTGTATACTTTACTATCATAGATGATTGAACATTATGTAATGGCACTGCTGTGGGTAATGTTTTACAGCTATTTATGGAGAATTTGCTACAAATAGTAGAATTTTTATGAATAATTTCTACTCTAGAGGTGTGATTATTCTGCATAAGAAGTGTTTTTGCTTGTTTTCACACCTTCATTTCTATAGATGAATGAGATTTTAAGTACTGAGACGATGAAATATACATAATTTATATGTAAAACAATGCGACGGAAATCAATGTAAGGTGAAATTACCACAATGTCACTATTTGTGAGCTAGTTACCGCCTGAAAAGGGTGCAAAGAAGTGTATTTTATGTGTACAAAAATATTTTAACTTGAAATATTAGGTATCTATTGCCTCAGATAGTATGTAAAAACTATGTAAGAGGATTTTCGACGCTGTTTTCAAGTGAATTTACCTTAATACAGGGTGATTATTGTTTTGGTTAGCAGGAGACACGTATTTGAACCATATTTGAAATCTGAATTTTGATTAATACCGGGTGTATGTTGTTTCAGATAACGAGTGAAAGCTGTTTGAGATACCTTCCGACCTGCATGCGTAACTAGAACTTACCCGATTAGCAACTGCTTTGAAGCATTCATTGGTGTTTTACCAGAAAACACCTATTTTGAAATAGGAAAAGATCGAATTAAACATCACATTATCACTTAGGAGTATTTAGCAGATAATCCAACTAGAAAAGAATCTTTCAACGATATTTTATATCGATTTACCCTCGGAAAGGATTACTTGGTAGCAATCTATAGGATAAAAAGTGACAAATATGATTATGATCTCTCTAAAGCAAGCATCTCAGGTGAAACTTGCAACTATTTCGTTGTTTATTATCACGAAAGGAGTCCTTGCAGCTATATAGAGTCAATATATAACAGGAAAAGTTGCATTTGAAGTAGAGGGGCTAATTGATGCGAAACTTGGGGAATCAAGGCCGCTTATTTACTGATAGGCACTACGAAAGAGATTTTAGAATATGATTTTAACCAGAAAACTGGTATTTAAGATTCTTTTGAAACCCGAAAATACAAGAATAACGCCATATTCTTGTAGAAGGCACCAAAGTGGGTGATTGCTTGAATTTGACCATGTGCAATGCAATTTTGTTAATATCGGACATTGAAATAGGTATTTCAACACAAATATTAGAGAAACAAACTATATTTTCAGGAAAATTATTGTACTAGAGACTCATTGTTTAGATTTTTTGTGTGAGGGACTGTTCAGAATGGAATGTAGACATTGTTTTACTTGCACAATTACATATTAAATGGGAAATCAAGTCTGGTAAATGAAAATTGTCTATGTTTTGCGCTTTATTAATACAAAGAGAACTCCTAAGAACCACTTTTAGTCAATATGTAACGAGAAAAGTGTCATTTAAACTAGGTTGAACGCGTATTTGAAGGCGAAAAGGATGGATTTACATAATATCGACTACTTTGAAAACATGGAGGACAATGTATAGCGAAAAAAGTACCATTTGAAGTAGCTTGAACATGATTTTCAACCCGCATCTACTCTTTGAATTGTAATTTCATGACTATATAACGATTTTGCATGTACGTTTCGGCAGAAAACAATGCTTGGATACGGAGACACTCAGAATTTGACGTTGTTTGAATGAAACGAAAACTAGAAAGACTGTTTGAAACCACATTTACTCCTAATGTAAAGGGAAAATAACGTCTTTAGAGGTGCTTGTTGTGTAGATTCAAGTGTTTGAACCCCATAATTACAATATAGATTTCGATTATCAATCATGGATTGATAAATCTACCTCTTTTGAGACCATCTAGGTGAAATATTCACGACTAACAGGCTTTATTGTTCATATTAATGAATTAAAATAGGTATAGCCTCTGTGTATAGTGTTTTGTGTTGTATATTAATACAGATAAAGACAAATAGACTTGGTAACAAGAAATTATAGTTACTTTTATATATTCACTGGTAGAATCTTTGGCAGTATGACGAAAGAATATTTTCTAGCTTTACGGGAACTTGAGTGGTGATTGTTGTCGCTTGATGGAAGAATCTTTCCCCGCATATACCAACTATTGTAGACCCCTTCAGTAACACACACAAACACACACACTGAGAAACTACCAGTACACACCCAACGTCCATGCTTTGCTCCCACAGCTTGTGACCATATGTTTGCTTGAAACAGGAAGAGTAGGGGACAGGTGGATTGAAACGAATCTGTGAAAGAATATCACACATCCTCGAGCAAAAGGAAAGTAACTTCAATAGCTGACATTGCTGAACAAGCAGCGTTGTCATCTTACACTTAACAGTATTTCCATCTTAAAATAATTTAATAAGTTATTCTTTACCATATGTATAGTAATTCAACAACGAGGACAAGAGTTGCCATCTTATACAAAACTTTTGTGTTACCAACCATCGATTATTTTAATAAAATGATATCATCAAGTTTCTTATTGTCTAATATGGTCGCATTTTTAGACTACATCTCAAGAAACCGAAGTCTCTTACTAGTGATGCTAGGTTGCATACCTCATAGGATAAGACTGTAAAAAGGTTATCCAAAGCTGAACTTAGCGAATACAAAATTTTTAAAACTACTGACCATCGTCTATATTCTATTCGTCTCGTGCTGGCATGCATATCCAGTAGGCTCTATAGAGATGTAATAAGAACTAAGCAAACAAACACTGCCATACTAGCAAATGACGTCTTTGAATTTAAGTAATTTTATTAGTTGATGAAGTCAACAAATTACCATGATTGTCATGATTCGATTGTGACTTAGTCTGCTGCAGCTGAATCAGGAAACAATGGCTAGTTGTGACTGTACTTTTGCCGAGTTGGCCGTCGAGTGTGTACTATCAAGTCTTGAAGAATGGTCACCTTGCTTTAGTATAAATTGTGATGACTCCTTTCACGATATATCCTTTACTTTGACCATGAATGTGTAGACTTAAGCAAGGAAATTACTTTAGTTCGTATGGGTGACGTATTAACAACTCAATTGGTTTGTGATCAGATATATAAGAAATTTGCTGAATCCCACACTGATTCTATTGATGTACTGCATAAATTTCTTACGACTTATAAGAAGATGGTGACAGATTCCCAATGTAAGGATAGAATCCGTTTAATCTTATGGGTGAAAGATACACTGCATCCTTAGACTTGTACTAACAGAGATCTCTACTCCTTCTATCTTTGAATATACACAAGGACTCGTGTTTCTATAGGAAACAAAACAACCGATTTGTACTAAAAAGGAACTTTTTATTTGTGCATAACTAAGATATATACAAGCTCAAACATGTTCCAAGTGATACAAAAATATTCTGATTATAGACTTGATACAAACTATTTAACAGTGATGATTTTCCAGACAAGTGATACAAACAATACTGAAATTAAAAAACAACTGGCATAAATTATTGCTTAAAGACAACTAATACAAAATACTGATACATAAAATCAAATCATTGTAAATATCTTTTCCTGCACAATGAAAAAGATATAATAAAAAGTTAAAAATATCTGATTTCAATTTTATTTCAAACTCCTTTAACAACTTTAACTTACAAGACAATATTTTGCAAAAGTATTAAATAAGAATCTCAAAAGTATTTGTCTTTCCAAAAAAATCGTCAAGAAATTTTTGTCTTTTGTTTTAAAAAATAATTCGTAATTTTGTAACAAAAAAGTTTTAGGAAAAAAGAAAAAATTTCGTAACAAAGGTTTCATCAGGAAACATTTGTAACAAAAAATTTTCAACAAAAAAATTTAGTAGGAAAAAAATCGTAACAAAAAATTTTCTTTAGAAAGAAATTGTAACAAGAATTTCCTAAGAAAAAAAACATTTCTAAAAAAATTCACAAAAGTTTTAGTAAGAAAAAAATTGTAACAAAAATTTCTAAGAAAAAAGTTTGCAAAAAATGTTTTTAGTTTTTGTTTCACAAAAAATCATAAGAAAAAAGTAGTGTTTTGTTTTTGCAAAAAAGTTTTCACTTTGCAACAAAAGTGCTTTAAGATTTTCCTTTACAAAAGTATGGTTCCCAGCTGTACATTTTGTAACCTGTACGAAAATTATTCACTGCAATATCCATAGGGAACAATAGATTAATCCTCCTTGTTTGAGGGATTAAGTTTCCTCCGCTTATTATTGACCATTAGGTTATTTCGTACTGTAATTTGGAAACGATTTTGTATCCTGATTTGCGTAAGATACATCTCCCATCTGTCTCCTATTTCATTAGTCAATTCTCCGAGGTAATTCCCAGTACGTAGTAATAATGGCTTATCTTTTTTATTCAAGTATATAACCTAGTCCGTGTCACAATATGTGAGACGTTCTATACCTACAGTCTCCAGTAATTCAAATAAACGAACTTTAGCCCACGAGGATAAGAAGGCTGCTACTCCTACATTATAAAAAGCGTGAGGCGAATTTTCATTTTCAAAGTCTTTATACGTTAACTCTAATTTGTGACCTATAGGAATTACATGTTGAAGGAATTACTTCCAACTGAGGTGAACGTAAGATTTCCAAGAAGATTTTCGGTCACTAACAATGCGAGTTTGTGGAAGGTCGCATCTTTGTACATTTTTTCGAATAAGGCATTTAAAAATATTTTTGAAATGTCTCAACCCGGCATTATATTGGATCTTATCATATTGAAGTGAAATACCTTCATGCTGCTCATAATCATGATAATCATAATTATATCATCATAATAATAATGATATTGTTGCTTCTCCTCTTCCGTACTACAATTACCAGTAAATCCATTGGCTTTTTTCATTTTAGGAAACTATCGACATAAGGTTTAAAAAGTTTCTCCGTCATTTGCATCGCCCAAATTTCATATATTTTAAGAATAAGATATCCTTTTTTCGAGGCCAAATGTAGTTCAGGAGTACAAAATACTCCCTTGATTGCACGTTCTTCTTCCTTATGTGTACATTCTCAATTATTCAAGTCCTCCATACAAGACTTACACAAACCAAATTTTAGGAGCAAGTACTTTGCAGTGAACCAATCCATGGACAATAGCGTTATCAATCATGTTTTTCCCTTTATGAAATTTAATTTTTCCCGTTGGCATAGGTTTCTTAGACATCATAAACGGATAAAGGGAGATTATATCCAGATATTCTAAATACTCATCTTCACCAAATTCATATAAGGCACGAAAGCATTCTGTGCGTCCTACTGTGAATGACTCGATTTTACTCCATATGACAGTATATTTTATGTCGATCTCTTATGTTACATTGTTTGTAGCTTTTATTCCCATGTAACAAATTAATTTATTTTTGATCCTAAGTTAGCAACCTGTAAAATAGAAAGATTCCCAGTAGTATACTACTAGTGGTATGCAGTGTTGCAGTTGTTATGTCATTCAAGGTGGTATGTTAGTAACATAATCTAACAGTGAAACGTTCTTGCTGGCTTCAGGGGAGCAAGGACATGGTATCTTGACGGACGATGACTAGAGGCGTTGCCGAGAATCATTACTTAGTTATTTCCCGTATACGTTTTGAAAGGTATATCAGAGATTTTCTATGTAATGGTATTATTTTAATAACTATAGGTTTGATAATTTAAGATGAAGTTACTGCACATCTGTTTTGCGCATGTTTCATTCCCCGTCTTGCTTTTCCCCTCCCTCTTGGTACCTATGTATGATAGTTTTCGTTCACGTCCGCCCTCAAATAATATATCTAGCACTCAATGCTTTAATCTCTCTGTTTGCAGCTGAGTCTTGAGGTGCAAAAATCTGCTTTCACGTCTGTGAGAATCTTCGGCGTAGCTTCGTATTGTATTCAAAGTTGGTGATGTTCTTTACTGCGGAATTCTATTTTGTGTGTTTAAACAGTTCAGCTTGGTTTGTACCTGGTGTTCTGGCTAAAGGACAGTTCATTTCAAGCCATGGAAAATCCGATTGAAGCTTTCCTTGCTGCCCAAGAAATTCAAAGCTATGACGTAGCCGATCGTGTGCTTGAATGTTGGAATCAATTGTGCTGCTACAAACTCTTAGGGTTTCATCCAACAAAATATGATTGTGGCATTTTGCTTCACTACTTGCTTTACTATTATTGGAATTATGAAGAAGTTATCTTGCAAAACTGTGTGACTTGGAGATGATGTATTTTTCGGAAGTGTGGAAAGTAAAGAGTTGGCGTGGAGTTATTATTGCGAGTTATTCACCGAATCTGACGGAATGATCCCACAAGATGCAGTTGACTTTTTCGGCTTGGATACGTGGTGTAGTGGCCATGCTGTTATGGAAGTGGATAGTGAAGACTCCAGTATGGTTAGCAGTTGTGACATGAACGTAATGGAGAATGATGAAAGTATTGTAGATGTGGACATTGAAGTTAGCACAAAAGAGGATTCTAGTGAAGATGAGATGCTTAATATTCAACAGTGGATGGAGGACAATAAAATGCCATTGATGTATGGTGGAGGAAAAACTAGAGATTTTGAGATTGTCAGTGAATGTGAGAAAAACTTTCCCCATTTTGGTTTGCAAGGACGTCAAATTACCATTAATTCCGTAGTAAAGACAATTTCTAAGCCATAGGAATATGTAAATAGTTTGTTTAATTTTGCTATGAAACATTTACTTAAAGATATCGATCCCGATTCCAAAATAGATTTTGAATTGAGAGTAGTAATTGTAAGGAAAATAAACCAATTGACATACCATGGCGATTCTGTATGCATCTTAATGTAGAATAGATTTTGCGTAGTATTGAAATTGTTCTTAATTCCAATGAGGAATTCTTGTCAGGGGATAAAGTAACCGTCAAAGTTGACATTTCGGATCCTATTCGTGGTCAGGGAGGATATGGTAATGACAAGTATATGCCTTTGGAAAAATATCTTCAAAAACACATTATCCCGGTAGAATATGTTCCTGATTGTCTCGCTAGAGCTTTGGTATTGGAGAAACTACGAGTCGATAAGGAGTTTCCGAATGCTAATTACATGAAACCACATCCTAGAAAGTGGGCTTGTGGAGCTGCGGAGTTGTGTTATTTTGCAAAAGTAGATTTATTAAGTAAAAATGGTGGAAATATCGAACATGTAGACCAGTTTCAGAAATATTGTAGTGATGAGTATCAGATAATTGTATATGTATGTGATCCGGAAAGTCGAGAGTATACGATAGTGTATTCAGGACCACCAGCAGACAAGAAATTGTTTCTCAGATATGAATACAATCATTACGATATCATTGAAACTATTACAGCATTTTTAGGGAGTGATGGTTATTGCTATCATTGTCTCACACCTTATGAAAGACGTCGGTTCCATAAATGCAAATATTTATGTAGTCATTGTGAAGAGTATCATGATATTGATAGTGGTAATGGCCAAGATTTGAAATTTCCGTATTTTAATCGCACGTTTCTCAATCAGACCTGCTATGATCAACATAAATCTAAAGCCAACAGTAAACCTGTATGTTATTATGTGCAACTATGTCCTCAGTGTTTACTGAAAACGATGGACGTAACAGAAAAACAAAACATGTGTGTGGAGAACATTATTGTAAACTGTGTAACATTCATCTCGATGAAACACATTCCTGCTTTGTTAAATCAAGCAAAGCAAAACGTGTTGAGGATTTCCTGTACATTATCTTTGATGTAGAAACAATGTTACTAGATGCAGATAAAAATGTTGAACGTGAAGATGTGCCAAACTTAATTTGTGCATCTCATCGTTGTCATCAGTGTAAGGATATGCAACAAAACTATACCTGTAGTGTTTGTGGTAATGTCAATGGTCAGAGAGATTTTGTATTTCACAATATGGAAGCATTTGTAAATCATGTCTTGGAACAGGGTCCTAAGTTTCAAAAAGTAGTAGGGCTTTCACACAATGGGTCTGGGTTTGATACAATACTAGGAGTGCGATGTCTCTTGGAAAACAAAATTTGACACCTCATATTATAGAGCAAGGACAAAAGATTATTCAATTAACAATAATTAATATCATTTTCCGTGATACATATTTGTTCATGGGGGTTAAATTATCCAAATTACCAGCAACGATGGGCTTATAAGAAAGTCTGAAGAAAGGAGAGTTTCCGTACCTATTTAACACTCTTAAACATCAAAATTATGTTGGGCTCTGGCCAGACATTGAGCATTTTGATATTGACACCAGATTCGACGATGAACGGGATGCAGTTTTTGCATGGCATAAGGAAAGTGTTGAAAGTGAAAAGACTTTTGATTTCCAGAAAGAAATCTTGGAGTATTGTAAGAATGATGTTTGCATTTTGGCACAGCCATTAATTCGATTTTCAAACCTTATTTAACAACAAACAGAGGGGATGTAATATTTCCTACAAACTAGCGCAATCGCCTCGTGTGCGATTGAATGTTACCGTTCACGTTATCTTAAAGACAACCTTATTCCAATCATCCCTCCTTTAGGTTTCCAACATCGCGAACAACAAAGTAAAACGGCAATATAACGGTTAAAAATATAGAGTATAAAAATAATGTTACATTGCAAACAGCAGGAAATGTAAGTGAAATTCAATTTAAGCGGTTTAAACTGGATAGTTATGACAAGAAAACTATTACTAGTTACCAATTATATGCCTGCTATTGGCACGTACATACATGCATCACACAACTTCGTCGTCTTCCCGTTGATGACGAGGGACATCCTTTGGAAGACCGGTATAAGGCAACACTACCAAGAGAAAAATTTTTGAAAAACAGTTGTAAAATTAAAGTTGAATCCATTTAGGATTGCGAATGGAACAAGATGGTTCAAGCATCTCCTGAAATTCAAAATTTCTCAAGAAATGAGTGTTGTTAAATGCAAGTCCCTTTACGTCCTACAGATGCCTTTAAAGGAGGACGCACCGAATGTTTTCGTGGCTTATATGATTTTGGTGAATATGAGTATTTAGCATATCTGGATGTAACCTCCCTTTATCCGTTTGTGATGTCTAAGAAACCTATGCCAACGGGAAAAAATAAATTTCATAAAGGTAAAAACATGCCTGATCCAGATAATGTCCATGGATTGGTTCACTCCAAAGTAATTGCACTTTAAAATCTTGCTATACCCATTTTGCCATATAATACATATAAACGTCTCATCTTTGGTTTGTGTAGGTCTTGTATGGAGGGCTTCAATAAAGGAGAATGTACACATAATGAAGAAGAACGTGCAATCAAGGGAGTGTTGTGTAGTCCGGAACTACATTTGGCATTGCTGATGGCACCTATTTGGGGCATAAATGTTCTAATCAGAACGAGGATGATAATCGCTTATGTCTAAAAGAACGCTAAGAAAATTTAAGTTACCACAGCAGGGGCGGTGGTTTACCTTTAAGAAAGATAGAAATATACAGTAATTATATTTGTCTGTTTCTGTGTGTGTGTAGTTATGTGCGTGTATCTATGTGTATGTTTCTGTGTGTCTGTCTCCCTCTGTGTGTTTATCTCCTTCTGTGTGTGTCTATCTCCCTCCCTCTCTCTCTCTCTGCCAGTCTTTGTGTATGATTCTCCGTGTGTGTATGTGTGTGTTTATATGATAATGTAACAAATTATCAAAACCGCCGCTACCGCTGTGGTACCTTCAATTTTCTTAGCGTTGCTTTAGACACAAGCGAGTATCATCCTCGTTCGGATTAGAACATTTATGCTTAAAAAAGTGCCAACAGTAGACTAAATTTTAAGCTCACTGTATGATGTATTCTGAAAAAAGTTTACTTTAATTCAGAACTAATAGAGAATATAAATATATTAACATTGTGTAGCTTTATTTTGCAAATATAACTATTGTAATTATTTCTATTTCCTAGTTAACTTAAACAGAAACATCTTGCAGAACATATTTTACCCAAGCTTTCATAGGACATTGGAAGTCATAACTGAAAGTTACAACATAAAATTCTATTGTTTGCAACTTATAAACATTTCTATGCAACTTAGAAATTACGTTTCTTGTTTCACATTTTTGTGTACGAAAAACTTTTGTTCTTACAAAGTTGTGAATACGTTTTGTTTGTAAACTAGAAAAATATAGGTTTTCTTTATAAAGGTAAAGTAAGAAACGGAATTTTTTGTTAGCAGATGATTTTACAAAACAAAATAAAAGAAATAAAGAAAACGTATTTAACAAAACTAAAACTGAAGTAAAAGAGAGTTGAAAAGTTTGAGTTATTATTACAAATTTGTGAATAATATTTTTTTGCTTTCTGAGATTTTAAAGTTCTGAGTGACATTTTACTTTGTGTAAGTTTCAAACTGTAAATTCTAATGTTAATTTCTAACAAACAATCAAACGTTTTAAAATATTTTTATTAACAGTTTATTTTACAAAACAAAATAAAAGAAATAAAGAAAATCA
>JAGDQP010063725.1:0-11681 GCA_022664845.1 Lepisma saccharinum
AGAAGATCGCGGTCATTTTTGTCACCACTGCAAATCGGCGTTGGTACATAGGTATATTTATTTAAAAAATCTGGCTCGAAACAACTACTAGACGTGTTGTCAGCCTTGGGTTTTTCGTATCGTACAGGAAATGTGTGTTGTTTGAAATATCCGCCATTATACATCCACCAATCACAATCCTCGAAGAAGCATTCTCACAATTTGTCTTCGACAATGCTGACTTCAATACAAATATGTTGGATGGATTGAAAACACCTTCCACACTATGCTGGGAGGAATCCACTGTGTGGTATACAGGGATGCAATTGCTCCGTACCAAGCGATTCCTAGTAGAGAAGTAATGCCGTTCGCTAAAGTCGTCGGTAAGTTTCGAAATATAGCCATACAAATGTTTATATGATATATAATAACGAGTCGGGGTTGCAGACATTTGCCATTCAAGACCTAGGAACGGTCCATCCAAGCAAGAAGGACGTTTCATTCTCGAGTTGTGGCTTTATGCTAAGAGTTCAAACCTACCGTCGAAGGAGGTTGGAACGGTTTCATGGAGGTAGCAACTCAGGACAAACCCTTTAAAAGATCACATGGAGAGTTTCAGCTCTGACGGAGGATACTTTTTAAAGTTGCGTATTTATTTGTATATGTATAGCGATGCACTACTAACAGAACTGCTTTTCAGCTTGAAACCTACACAACTCAACTATTTTATGTACCCACTTAACGTAGCTTCAAATATTTGACTACAAATATCATTGTATTTTTCATATAACAAATATTATGCTCTGTTGACTAATATACATGTGATTATTTAGACTATTTTTTTTACCAAATTGTATTCTTTTAACGGCCAGCATAGGCGACGGGTGTGGTCATCATTGGGTATAGTATTCCTATGATGGTCTTTTTGAGCACTTACACATTCCCCCTCTGTTCTCCATAAGAACTACAGTATAATTCATTATTTTCCTTTTAATGGTAAGAGGATAGACCAATGTTTGAAACCCACCTAGCGTGATTCTTGTCTCTTTAGATATTTTGAAGTTGTAAAGAAAAGTTGTTAGGGGTGACCATCATCGGTCACCTTACTCTACTACATGACGATTACATGCACTACTTCAACCAATCCCAACATGTATCGTTTGTTATTTAAAATTGACAACTTGATATCAAAACTTTGAAAAGGAAGATAAGAGTCCGTTATGCTAAAAAGATTGACAAAAGAAAGCTGACAAAGATATACGGCGCGCTGACACGCTGACAAGCATTGTAAAACGCTAATGCCAGCCGTAAACGCTGACATTTGGCAGGCTCGTTGACATTCCATGTGAAAATAGCGTCTGATAGATTATCTTAAAATGAAATGATTGTAAGGAGAATAAAATGTAAAAGAAATTTTACCGGATCGCTAGCTTTTCTCGTTACATCTAACAAGATGTAACGTCAAAACGTAAGACGTAAGAACAAACGTCAAACAAAGAGTGGAAGAACTCGATCAGAATCAATTCAGTTTACGTTGCGCTGTTGACAGTTTATGTCAGTTTCATAATGAACACCTTAAGAAGCATATGAACTCGCAGGAATTTTATTACTGGGTTAATTTCGGGAGTTTCAAATCTATTTGTTAGTCCAAATCCTAAAGAAAGTCCGCTAAGCTCAGTTTCTATTTGATGGGATCCTAAGTGAAACTTCTCCCACACCCACCAAAAAATGTTTTTATTTTACGTTTTTTGACCCGCAACTTATATCGGGCAAGGTGAGACACTTTTCAAGCTGCAGCAAGACTCATCCTATTTCTTGCCGCATCAGAAGCTCAAGAGTTTCTTTGTTCCTAGAGTATTTCGAAGTCTTTCAGGTTAAGAACAATGTTTGCTATGGAAAATAAGAGAAACGTACTTGTAATTTACACGAATAGTGTCACACAGATTTTTGTGAAGAAAGTATAAAAATATACTATTGGTGAAGATGACGAAATTACCCCACAACGTAATGTAGAGATTGCCCCATATATTAGAAATATATTAATACTTGGAGTCAGTACTTTTGACTAAACGAAATGGAACTACCTGTTACCCTTTGATAGTGTGCAATGATTTTGAACTCCATGATCAACGCTTGTTCATAAAAACTTACTTCCACACAGAATCCAAGAGAGATGGCGAAATTGGAAGAAAGTAAGTGGCGTTCTCTGCGACTGTAGAATCACGTGAAAAATAAAGGGATGACTTACAAAATAGTGGTTAGGCCAGCAATGATGTACGGAGCAGAAACATGGTCAATAAAGAAAGCACAATAAAAGAGATTAGATGTCACCGAAATGAGAATTCTACGCTGGATGTGTGGGGTAGCAGAAGAGACAGAGTGAGAAATGTGAGAGTAAGAGGTACAACCAAAGTTGTAGAGATATCTAAGAAGATACAAGAACGAAGACTGCAGTGGTATGGACAAGTACTGAGGAGAACAAATGAGTATGTAGTCAGAAGAGTGATGGCAATGGAAGTTGAGGGCAAGAGAGGTAGAGGGAGACCAAGGGAGAAATGAATGGATAGGGTTAAGAAGGATCTCGGGGAGAAAGGTTTGTCAGGAGAAGTTCAGGACAGGGTCTTGTGGAGAAGACTCATCAGAAACGTCGACCCCACGTAGGTGAGAAAAGACAGAGATAAAGACGAAGAAGACTACAGTCGGATAACCTTTTTTGAGATGTTTCTTTTTTATGTTGCATGGAGTTTGATCATCTACTTTCTGAACTTGGGAAATATAAATATATATATATATACCCATTGTCCGTACTTACGTAGATTTGGTTTCGCAAAGATGGCGTACGTCGAAATGCGGTTGTAAATTGTGAGCACCACCTTATTCCTATTTATCTAAATGTGAACTGCCCTGCAGTCATCATATACGTGCATAACTGACCTAAATAATCCGATTACAACTAAAAGAAGCAATGTATGGAAATTAATCAAAATGATTTAAATAAAACTCCATGGAACATAAATGAGAATATATATATAAATATCTTCATGGTGGTCAGAGAGGCAGTAATTACTCGTATGATACTTACTTTAAGCGCATACAACAGTCTCTGCTTGCAGATAATTTTATTAAGGTCAAGAGCAGGGAAATTGTATTGACATACACTGCAAAAAGTACATTTCTTGTACGCTTAAAATACACCTTTTGCAAACATAAAATTAGTCAAATCACTTCTGTTCACTTCAAATTTACAAAGGTATGAACAAATAGTGTTTTCTTTTATAAAAAACTGTTATTATACATGTTGGTCAAATATGTGTATTGATTTTTTTTATCCAAACACATTGTAGCAAAAGCTTGAAACGATACTGGAAAAGGTATTATAAATTATTAAATTTTTAAAATATAACATTGATAAAAACATTTGCAAAATAATCTCCTTACGTTAAGGCCGGCTTTCCATACAGGCGCTCGCTGCGTGCTTTGCTTGCGATTTGTTTGAATAGTCAATCGAAAGACGTGTTTAAGTACGTGTTCTTCGTGTAACACAAGTTTCTATTGGCTACTCATAAAAATCGCAAGCAAAACACGCGGCGAGAGCTTGCAAGGAAATCCGGCATAAAAGCCTTGGCACCAAGGTCGGCTTTTCTTGCAGGCGCTCATTCCGTGTTTGCTTTAAATTTCTATGACTAGCTAATACAAACTACTGTTAGACGTAGGACACGTACTTAAACACGTGTTTCAATTGGCTATTTAGTGGTTTAATATAAAAATATGTATACGTACAAGGAACCTAGTTATAGCTCCCAGGATATGGCAACAATATAAACAGTGATAGAAGTAAGGCCCGTTTCACATGGGAGCCTTTATGCTACGATAAATCGTAGTGCTAGCAAAGGATTCTGATGAAATACATGCTAAGAGAAATGCTACGATTTAACGTATTAATGTTTGCAAGTCAAGCTGACCTAACCAATGAAAATAATAAGAAGTGATTCTTGCTATACTGTGCATAATATACAAAAATTCCCGTCCTCCGGTCTACTCGTCAGATGGCAGCACAACTCTAAGATCACGTGATACCACTGAGAAATGCCATTGGCAGGAAATTATTAACTTACATTTGCTAAAATGTCAATGAAGGTTTCGACCATAACAGTCGTTATGTTTCATAAGAAAATGTTTAATACATTTAATATTGCTTACGTTCTTTTATTCTCTAGAAATAGATCTGCTCTTTGTCTCATCTTTGCCTTCTAAACTTGTGTTCTCTTTTCTCTTGATTTTAAATCCATTCTCGTCTGTACGAGGGAAAAGGAGTTCTTCCAAGGTTCTTACAAGTTCTTTTTCCTCTTCTTTGTTCGGATACATAGATAAAGATTGGTTGGTTAGAAACATGAATGTTCAAATAGAGGATTTTCTTGTAGCTGTCTCATGCGCAGAAAAATAATGAAGCCAAAAAACAGCTGAGCATCGACCAAGGCAAAACACCTGATTGGTTAGCGAACAACTAGAGAGATTGTTGCCAACTTTGTTAGCCGAAAACAATGTTTTTGACTGGAGTAAGTAGGCTAACTGGAAGGGACTATGCTGTGATGTTTGGCTTCATGTTCTTGGCAAAATCGCATATCCGCTATTAGAACGTCCTTTGTTAGAAACTGAAGGCGCCAGGTCTGGCCGCAACTGTCGCTACTATCGAGGTATACGTGAGACCTTCTAGCAATCACTTATTATTATTTTCTTTGACCTAAAGTTGTAAATTGATTGAGACAGTAAATACAAATCATTTCCGGTATTTTAGATGTTTCTTTGTGTGTGTGTGTTTAAACCTATTGTAATGCATTGTGCCAGCAAATATACTAATTTGTGCAGTAGGTTGATATGTATGTTATATATATTCTAGTTGTCTCGTTTTCTGTTTTCATAGTTCGGAGTAGGAAAGAAATGACCGAAGCTTTCGCCGTCCTGAGACAGTCATCATCAGCATATGTACGCAGTATCGGCGCAAAGGGGGAGCGAGCGGGGCCTCCGCCCCAGGCCCCAAGTGTCGAGGGGCCCCTGCTGCTCAATAGTGGGACGATATCAAAAAACTGGGACAAAATCAATAAATTCAAATTTTAAAAATAAGCTCGAAAACCATTTTATGTTGTAGTAAAATGCACAATAGACATTAAACTACTTCGTTTGTAATTCTGAAATGCATAATCATTAGTGCATGTCTGCTCAAATTTGTCCATTTTTTCAACATTTTTGGAACTCGGTTATGTATATTTTCTGTCTGCACCAGAAATTGAGGCAAATAATTCGTTATGTTAATATGGTAGGCAGAGTCGTTGTGAGGTATTGCAGAGGTGTCGTCCCACTTCTTCGCTTCTCGAAAAGGGCGCTGTTTGTCCCACTTCATCGCTCGTGATGACGAATGTGACAATTCCTGGTTATGAGCTCCCATTTTATCGCTCGGAGGAAAGAAGCTAGCTCGAAACAAATAATCAGTTGCAAAAATAAAATATATTTATAAAATAAAGAAACTAATAAACAAATAAGCATCTGTATATGTAAAATATATAACAAAATAAAGAAAAAGTGAACAAATCAGCAGTTGCAAGTGTGAAGTATATAGCAAAATAAAGATAAAAAAATTAACCAGGCGTTTCTCTGGAAACGAATCCTGATTCTACGAAACGATGACGTGCAATACACTTAGAAGTTTGTAATGGACGAAACTAATCTACTTATATATCCTATCCAAGACACTCCTAGGCGGCTCCTACATAAGCCGTGTCACGCTTTTATCGTTGTCATGAAGCAAATCGTCAATGCAGGAAAGAAATGAGAACTCATTCAAGTTCAACCATGTACTCAACGTATCGAAGGACTCGACCTACGTCTGTATCTTGTTCAAATTTACTATGGCGGCAGTTTCTCTTCTATCAAGATTTATATATTCCTTTTTTTTTCTGCTTGTCATTCATGTTTAGTTCTGCCCGTAATTGCAGTACGTCGTAATGTAGAACATTTCACTTAATACGGTGGTGAGTTTGACAGCGTCTGGATGGCATTTCTCAACTTTCCGGACTAATCTATTGTGCCACCCTTCTGCCATATTTGTGATCCTGTGCTTCCGCCCAAAACAATTCCAAATATCTTTGGCACTGTCATTTTCAAACCACGAAAATCAACCAAATTAATAGCTTAACCATCTCGGAGTTGTAAAGCATTAATGATTTTTTTCAAAACAAAAATAATATTTATTATAATTACCTTCCAAATGTATCTTGAAAGTATTAACACCACTCTAGTCATAAAATGCTTCAGTGATGCTGATGAAAGCATCTAACACATCCAGCTGAGGAAGTCAAATTTCACAGAATCGAGTGAAGGACAGAATTGGTAAACGCATAGTTGTAATCACAATAGAAGCGAAATGTTTAAATACGGGACAAAAGGCGTCCCGTATGCTGTTAAAACGGGACAGCATTTCTTACCTCAAAATACGGGAAATCCCGTATAATACGGGACACCTGAAAACCCTAATTATATATTTGAAAAAACAAAAGCAATTTGTCTGAAGCAATACAAAGCAAGTCGAATCGAAGTATATTTGAATTTGGAAGAATCTATGAAAATATTTACAAAAATCCAGGAAATGAGGTCTAATAACAGTATTAGATACGCTCTTTCACGCATGTATCCCTGATTTTTCCTATGGGTTTCACGGATTTGGGAGAGGTTCAAAGAGGATCTGGATATGAAATTAGATAATAAACACAACCTCTTTTAAAATTACACTGACAAACTTCCGGAGGTGATTCCTCACATCAAAACAAGACGAAAGATCCTCAGATAAATTTTTGAAATATATATAGTTTCAAAGCTACAGGGTCCCGAAAGCGTGGAAAATGAATGGTTTCGTCAAAGTCTTTAAATCTGTACTATCCCAAAATTTGTATTTCAAAATTCCGCAATGGGTGCGTAAAGGATTCCCCAAATGAATTATTAGGGGATTCCTAGAAATTCTCTGAAGTAAAGATGGTCAAATTGTGCATGAATGGGACGGTTTTCATCAGGAAACAATAATTAGTTTGCGCCACGTTGATATCTCAACGAGATTCCATACACCGAACGATTTTCTAAGGAAATCCGTGGTTACATAACAAGCAGGAGTAAGAATTGTATAATGTCATGGAATGTTTTATTTGTAAACTTGTAAAGTTTGTTTTGTATGACCCATTTTTAGTAACTTTGACTTCGTTCGGCCCGTCACGATTATGAATGCGATGCTAGTTAAAATTCACATCTATGCCCGAGCCGGTATTCAAACCCAAGACCTTTGATTCGCTGGCTTAGTGCGTCTCAAATCACACAGCTACCAGGCCGGCGAATGTTTTATATATTTGTCATCAAAGACATTGAGTATCATTGCTCGATTGGATGCTGGGGATGATGGGATGACGTGCCATTTTTACTCATACGGGAAGTCTTTCAATTCATGCTCATTTCGACCTACCTCTACTTCAGAAATATTGCGCAATCCCCTATTTCCTTTAAGGAATCCCTTGCGCGCCCATTGCGGAATTTTGAAATTGCATTTTCAAATAGAGTAGGTTTAAAGTCTTTGAGGGCACTACGATGTATCAGCTCTAGCTACTGTTCATGGTGTTAGAAATATGAAAATCTAAGGTTCATTTTCCCACGTTTTCGGTACCCTGTAGCTAATAGAATACTGGTAATAGAAAAAAATGATAGATTAAGGTGCTTGACTGGCATGAAATTAAATTACTCACCTTATATATTTATCGTAAATAACTCCTGGATTAACGAAATTAAGCGAAAAGTGGACATTTTATGATGCACTATATAAAACAATTTTGCAAGAAGCGCTGCTGTTACCATTCTTTTAAGCGCATTTGCTGTGTTGTAATCAGGGCCGGATTTCTGAATAGGTTGAGTAGGCTGCAGATTAGAGCGGCAAATTTTAACTTTTTTTTGAAGTGGCAAATTTCGTAAAAACAAAACTTATGTACTTATTTATCCTCTTAAGACTGAAAAATATTAACTAATAATATTTTGAGCTACAAAAATAACAAATTGTTGATGTATTTCTTTTATTGAGTGTCAAAATATTACTAAACAAAAGAAATATATATATATTCCATAGGCCACTATACAGTTTGACTTTCGGTATGTCAAGCCTCGGATAAAATTAACGGTTCTCATTGGCCGAGAAATGGCCCAACAGCCAATGGAAACCATGTACGCAATCGTACTTCCAATAATGAAAAATTACGTAATAGAAAATTTTTACAAATTGCGATAATGGAGAAAATAACTAAGGCAATACTGATACAGTAAACTAAGTGAATTTTACGAGCGATGAAATGGGAGCTTATATCCAGGAAAACTACATTCGTCGTCACTAGCGATCAAGTGGAACAAACCACGCCCCCTTTTCGAGAAGCGATGAAGTGGGTATAAATCATTTCAGAGCACGAAGCATATGTGTAAAATATCGCCCCCCATTTTTATTGGAATTTTATTTACTTTAATTTTAATATATTGTATAGGAATTGAAAAAAGAAACGTAATAATGCGCATTCCATTTATCATATTTTGATAAATTTTGCGAAAAATATAACAACTCATATTGCCTGCGTAATTTTCGACACCCCCGATTTGGCGCCCACAAATCAAGGCAGGTGTCTCAGCCTCATCCTTTTGCACTGATGGTAGGTTTTCTAGTTCGACTACAGTGCAATCATATCTTTAATGTAGTTGAGAGCTCTGTCCTTGTAATATACACAGTGTGTATGTACATCGAAAAACTACATTTCCCAAATTCATCGAGACGCACAAAAAAAAAACTAAGCGAGCCAAGCTCCGATTTTTAGATAATATAAAGTTTAGAATAAACATATTCAGAGCATCCAACATTTAGCTGCCACTAGCTGCAACTTTCTACGTAAAAGCTCCACAAACTTGAGAAAACGCGTTGCGCGCGTAAATACTTGGCGATGGTGCGTATAGAATCCGCACCTGTTTTAAATGAAGGATAGGAGAGAAGTGAAGGTCTGGTTAGCAGTAGTAACGATGTAGTAAAATGGGGTGGAGCAGGAGCTGGTGTGCAAGAGTGATGG
This sequence comes from Lepisma saccharinum, assembly GCA_022664845.1. NCBI lineage: Eukaryota > Metazoa > Arthropoda > Insecta > Zygentoma > Lepismatidae > Lepisma > Lepisma saccharinum. The sequence goes on from JAGDQP010063725.1 coordinate 9,108, forward strand.
ATTAGACTCATTACAGGAATGAGGTGGAAATGGGACTTCTAAGGTGCAAAGGTGGATCATATTTTTTTCTTCCATAGTAATTACCTCCAGGAAGGGATATAAATCTTTCAGAAGTGACGATTGCACTCCTGATTAGCCCTGAGCTCTTGAGAAGAAGTTGGAGGAATTTCTACGATTTAGTCATGCGTAACGTGTCTGACATATTATTACAAAAAGTATAAATTATATATTTTCCTAGACGTACGTAACAGCGTACCTGAAATATTACTACAGCAGGTACAAGTCAGATGTCCATTTCAAAACGGGTTCTTCTGTTTAAAAAAAATTGAAATTGAGATATTACCATTGTTGAGTTAATTTTATCACTTTCAAACACATTAATAAGACTTTGCGATTTCTTCATTCGAATTTCGTAAGAAAGTAAAGGACAGAAATATAATCAACAGTAAAAATTGTATATAATTTTATCTTTTCCATTATTATTTTGCAAAAGTAAATTATTGGTTAACGGCTACCTTCTCCAATTATTTTAAGATACCTGATAAAGTTCCCTAGCGTTTAAAAATTACAAGTGTATAACAAGTGTTTATCTCAATATCCTAACATTTATGGTGCTTGTGCTTGGACAAGGACTTGTTTGGAAATAGACGCTGGAAAGATAATTGCTAGTCTCTGAGTTCTTCACATATCTATATAGTTTACTAATTCCACATCTTTTGTTAAATTTGTTTTGGCATGCTTTGAAGTGCGTTTCTTGCGTTTAATTAATAGTGTTAATAATTATTTTAATAAGATGCTTAGAAATTACATTTGCTTCAGAAACAAGCAAGCTAGTCTGGAATCAACAGCATTTATTTTCATTTTTCTTTCACTTGTATTACTCATACGTATACTGAAATACGTATAATAGCACATATTGTTCATGTTATTTTTAAGGATAACTAAGGAAGTATACAGCATATTGTTAAGGAACATTAGGACCTATTGTTGTTTTATCTCTTTTACAGATTAGAGTCATGCATTATTTATAATGTTCGTGAGTCTCCCATGAACCCCCCGTATGAAATCTCCTGGAAGAAACTCTGTTTGTTTTGTATCTGGGGGAGACCTCATTAACCCATTTAATTTATCTCACGATAGCCGAACTTATGAAGAAATCTCCTGTGATATAAGCAACCCGTTAAACAGCTGTTTTTTTTTAGCGTTTTCGTTACGATGAAACATGCTTTATCCCGTATACTACGTGATTGTGAAGCAGATAGCACACCTATATGCCCCTGACTAAGATCCAATTAATATTTCCTCAGTGTTCAGACGGTATTAATTTCGCCGGTTTTCTTGTGGGTAGAGGTTCATCCCACAGTGCGCCGGTCTCCACAAGTGAATAATTGAGGCGCATGCGCGAGCAAAACTGTATGAGTCATGTTAAAAGATACCACATAGACTTTTGTTCGCGCATACGCCTCAATTGCTCGTTAAGATAAATCAGGAGAGCACTTCGATGTTGGTCGGTGACGCAGTAACTATGCCGTCTCACAGGACTCTTACTAGTCCGCTTGCCTGTTGTCGGGTGGTTGAAAAGCATGACCCCACAATCGCAGTATTCATTATCATGCATTTTGTATAGCAAGTGAACGGGGAAGTTCTCTGTCTTAGCTAGTGAGTTCCTCGCGAGTTCTCCAGTTTTCCCAGAGGCTCGGAATAACGGGGAAGTAAGATGTTATGGCCAGTAGTAGCAGTGTGCGCTTACGATTGTGTTCGCGAAAAGGACTCAATCAAATTCACTTGCCCCGGGCCCCAGATTGTCTTGCGCCGCCACTGTATGTACGCACAGAAATTTTGTCTAGTAATATATTTTTCATCGTTCACTTACTAAATTTTACAGGAGAGATATTTGAAAGCGAAAGAAGGTTTGGCAAAATTGTTGTTATATATATTTTTTACTATTTGAGACTTACTGTTATTTTTTTTAATATGATAATTTATATTTGTGCATTGTCAGAAAATCGAAAAATACGACCTTCAACCTTGAACAGGACCATCCATACGGGAGACGGATGTACTTCTACCCACATAGCAAAATGACGTCCCAGGGATATCTGACGGATCACCTGGCAGGATATCGGGACGTCCGTAGGACGTCCAGTTTCAGTCCCGTTTACATCCATGGGACGTATAGTTATAATTAATCCTTCGTATAACTATACGAAGGCATATCCTTCGTATAGTTATAATTAATTAAATAATAATAATAGTAAGGCCCATTTAATTTATAGAAATTCCAGGTAGATAATCCCGCACGGCTATCCGGGGGACATCCAGGGGACATCCAGGGGACATCCATACGGGATGAACTGTTTGTATTGCCCACAGAGTTATCCCACGGACGTCCTTAGGACATCGCTATGGGAGCAGGACCATTCTGACGGTAATGGGATCTAAATGGGACGTCCCAGGGACGTACTCTGCTATGTGGGATAACATATTTTAGCAGAATGTTCTTAATAAATTTACCTTTCGCGAATAGGAAAACTCTGTGATTATGGCAACACTTTTCTTCACTTAATTTAGGGC
>JAGDQP010063728.1:0-11680 GCA_022664845.1 Lepisma saccharinum
GAAAGGGACCTTATAATCCCGTCCAGTTCGTCCGTCTGTCTGTCTATGACCAGGAACTAAATCTCACGAACCGCAAGGTGTATTGCTGGATATGAATTGGCTAGACTAGCTCAAGAGTCGCCGGAACCTACTTGATTTGTAGAGTGGTTCAGTGCTGCCAACCTATTTTTTTACAAATATTTTTTTCCTAATTGCTTCCATTACGTTAGACGAAACAGCACCAAACTTGGCATGAACATTAATTGACACAACTTTAACATATTGTGGATGTTCCATCCGCAAGCACTGCTGGAAAGGTCTTGGCTGGATTAGCTTAGAGCCGCCTTGATTGGTGCAGCGGGTCAGTGTTTCCAACCAATTGTTTTTAAATTCATTTTTTCAAAATTACTTCAATTCCGTTCTCCATGAGCAAAATGCCACCACTTGCTGGTGGGCCAACGTCCGGATTTGTGGTGGCTACCGTCAAAGAAGTAATTCAAACGTGGCTGGACAGTAACGTCCATAACCAAGTCGGCATTTGAGAGGATAAAGAAGTTGGGCCTATGTATGGATTTACGGCGGTGGTCGACGGGACGCGATATTGCAAGTGGGCCGTCGTTGCGTAAGAGGCGCCCAACTGGGTGGGATAATGGTGGCATGTAACATGTGGTCCGACTGGTAAATCTCACTAATTTGCCAATTGCTGGAAGGGTCACGGTGTGAGAGAAAATAAACAAAGCAGCCTTCAGAGATCCAAGGATCTAATTCAAGCCTATAGGCATGCCTTTTCATCAGAAACAGTCTTCGTAACATAAAAGGAATAACTAGTAAGAAATATATATTAGTCACTACGAAGATGCCTTCATATCCTACTGGTTAGAGTGACGAGCAACAACTTGGAAGGTTCCAAGTTCAAATACAGCTGCAGACAGTTGAAAAATTTACAATTTGAATTTAATTTTTAAGGGCTTTAGGCAACTTTGACTCAGGCCGAATGGATGATGATGAGATGAATAGGTGGAATGAAGATACTGGAAGGAAACGGGAGAACCCCAAGAAAACACACGCACACGGTGCTTGTCCACCACTAAGCCCACATGGCATGAGCAGGGATCAATCCGAGGAAACCTAGCGCCTAGGTGAGCGCTCTACCAATTGAGCCACTGCGGCCCCGAAAAATTTACAACTTAATTAATATATCATCATGAACGCAATGGACAGAATTCAATTAAATATGTATACCAATAGACAGCAACCTGTGTCAATTCTGAAAAAGGTGTTGTTTTGGTTAGGGATTCGGTGGGTGGAAGTTGGCGACTTGACGTCGGCCTACCCTGGTAGGAAGAACGTCGGGTTTTGTGCAACATCCGGTCATTGGGCCGACGCCAGCGCGGATTTTGTCGCCAAAGACCTGACGTTGGCCCATCAACATTTTGCTCATGGAGTTAAATCTACCTGACCAAAATGGGCCTTAACATAATATAATAAAAATAGAAAAATTATGTAGGTGTCACAGTCTTTAAGAAACCCAACTTTCAGTATTGCCAACCAATTTTCTATACAACTCAATTTATAAAACAGCTTTCATTACGCCAGAGGTAGGAGTACTAAACTTGGCATACATATTATTCAACACAATAGAAAAATACTGTAGGTATCGCTGTCCCAAGCGTATCGTTGTTAGTGTTACCAACCCTGTTCAAAATGTATCTTATACATCACAATTTATAGACACGAGGTCATTGTGTCGTTGGACGTCTTATTGACTAGTTCAGGGCCGCCGGAATCGTCATGATCAGGCGCCGCAGTTGTCAGCGTTGCAATCATTTCAAACATTCAACATACTTTTTATTTTTCAATTTGCTTAAATATTCTTCGACTTATCCGTACCAAACTTGGCATAAACATTATTCAACACAATACAAAAGCACTGTGGTTTTCCCCATCTCCAAGCACTCCAGTTATCAGTGTTGCCAGCGTATTTTATAAAAAGGAATGCTCGTGCGCCTGAGATGCTATTACGGGACCGGAGCCTTTGCGACTGCTATTAGAATCGCAGCTTTAACTTGTTCCTGATTAGCAACTTCCTTTCCCTTTCTTGTTATTTCAATGTTAATTTAATTTTGAAAGCCTTTAGGCAACTCTGGCTCAGGCTGGCTGGCTGATGATAAAATGAAGAACGTGGGAGAACCCCGAGGAAACTCACGCACACGATGTTTGTCCACCACAAAGACCACATGGAATGTGCAGGGATTGAACCGATGGCCCAAAGCGCCAGAAATGAGCGCTCTAACCGTTGATCCACCGCCCTCCTTTCTTGTTATTTCTTTACACTCAATACAAAATTTAGTTTGTGTAATAAAACTGAATGCTTGGAAAAACCTGAAATCCAATTCTACGTAATTCACATTCTGACCATGGCGTTATTTGTAGAGTGGAGAAGGGGGAAAATTCCCCGGTCCCCCAGAACTCTGATGATTATGGGTGTACTTTGGCATTCATTTTCCCCGTCTCTACCTCCTTTGGTGACAAATAACCCCCTCATTCTAACACCTTGCTTTTATATAAACTTTGCTAAAAATTGAAGAAATCTAGTCAATCGTCTCCCCTTCTAACGTAATCGTCGACACTGCTCAACAGATTCCATGTGGTAGCACTAAGACAATTTTTTTTTCTTTGAAGCGCATCGCTGGTTAGGTTACAAGTTTGAATTTATTGGGCTGTAATTCATGCACGCCTATATTTTCTCTTTAAGACAAGTTTTGTTTCCCTTAATTTTACGATCTTCAAATGCCAGCATCAGAAAGTGCCCATACTTAAAAACTTAAGATGTTAGCATTTTTTTTTCACCGGACAAGCGTTATCACTTGACAATCAACATCATGTAGCTTTTTCGTAATTTCTAATAATCTTTTCGTTGTGAAGTTCTGATGATATTATATTACTAAAATAAACCTACACACGGTGTCTCGATGCTGCAATTTCTACCTGTTACATGTGCCAAACATATTGTAATATTCATAATAACAAAACTGTAGTGAAATGCGAGTAAAGTAATCGCTGTATACAGATCTTTTTATAACAGCTTAAGAAATACCATTTTCATACGAAAAATTCGGGCAAAATTTTCCATTATAAATCATTTTAGATGTTAATTAATTGCAAATTCAACGCTTACAATTTCTAGTCTATTGTGCGGTTCACCGAAGTCACTTGGAACGGGCGTAAACCATAGTGCTGTTATCTTCCGTATGATTCATTTTGCCTTTTCACCACATTCACATTTGATTCGTTATTTCCCTATCTATTTTTTTACCTTTTGGTATTTCGATATCGTTCAGTACTTCTAGACACGTATCTAAAAATTAATTTTGAAGGGTCCAACTTCAAAGTCAGTCTGGGTATGAACTGTATCTTAAATGTAGGTAACACGCCTACATTTATTAATTTTATACGTAAACCTAACGGGATGAGAAGTCCAGACCTACCTCTAAATACATGTGTCCATGAGTACTTCTATATTGCTCAATATCATTCTGTTTTTCGGTAACATCCGGAATTTGTTGCCGATATTTCAATATTCGGTATATCGGTATCGTTCGGTATTTCTGTATATCGATAATTGTCGGTATCCAAAACATACTGAAAATCGGTATCGGAAGAAAAGCAAAAATGTTTGAGCAGAAAAATCAAATAAAAGATTTTGAAAGAAAAACCCAATTATCGTTTTATTTTTAATTGTTTGTCAATTCCTAGTGTCAAGTGAAGATGTTGAGTTCACTAGAACTAAATACTGAACACAACTGTATTTAATCACTGATAACTGATAAATTGGAAGAATGAATCTTGCAATGTAATACAAAGTAGTTTAATTTACTACTCTAGTTTCTTCTAATGTAGTATTTGTTCGAAAATTAAAAAATGAGGACGACGAACTCACATAAAGAACGACACTTGAGATTATTGGGAGACAAGAAAAAATAAAACAAACGGTATGAAAAGTGTTATCGATATTACTGGATTATGTAATTACAATGCATGCTGAACATGATTACACCACAGCCGCGCCTACCGTAATACAATGAGTAAGAATTGTTGAACCAATTACGTTACCGTATATTAATTTCCCTCACTCTTCATAACAGATAACGAAATCCTCAAAGGACGTTCCCAACATCTCCCAGTTTCTGATAACAAAACGCACGATACTATGTTGACCTGTAAAAGATTAATATTCTTCATATCACTTTGCTGATTAGATTATGGTAAAAGTATCTATGTGATTATCAATAGGCGCCTACGATTGGAGCAATACTCCTCCTAAAGTTCAGAGTATTAAGTCAATAAATATTCCTACAAAAAAATGGGAGTCAAGAATTTTCATTAGTGATTCATAAGATTGGCTCTATAGATTTCAACTCTGTTCACACCAACTATCCTGACAAGTAAGTAGGCCCTATATCAAGATTTCCTCGCTCTCAACAGATGAATGCCGGAATGTCACTTGCCACTACCTTCCTTTTTCTTCCCGTCCAAAACGTATTCGCTGTGAAACGTGATCCCTCAGACTAGTGACATACATAATCATAGCTGCCTGTTCACAGTCAATTAATGCGAAGCCGACCCCTCGGTGGTCGCAAAGTCTAATGCGCCAGGCTAACTAGCGTACAAAAGGTTTTGGGTTCGAATCCAGGATAGACATGGATGTTTCTGAATTTCTGGCACTACTACCGGGATGGGACGAAGTCACATTTACTAATGGGCCATCAAAATGACGAAGGAAGATGAGTAGTCATCCGGAGTGAATCAGCATCGGGAATATGAGGGTGATTTTAACTATAGCACCGGTATCGGTAAGTTAGGGGGCCTTCGCCACCAGATCAAGAAAACTATACAGGGTGTTCCTAAAATACACGGCCAAAATTTAAGAGGTGATTGCTGACATCAGAAACAAGTAAACAAGTTCCTATGAACATAGGTGAAATTTTGCTTCGTTTTGAAGATACAGCGTTCCCAACTTGAGGCTCAAAGTCTACGCTTAACAATGGGAAGAAAATGAATAATTCTCAATAAATCAGAAAACACACATTAAATAAAAATTCATTCTGCGGAAATCTGTTTCTAACAAGATGATTGGTCAGTGTTGCCAACCTGGTATAACGTTTAATTTCTCAAATGGAACTATGCCGTTTTATTGAGTATTTTGAACCTCAAGTGATGATAAACAACATACGTAAAGCATACATCATAGTGTTGCAAACTATGGGTAAGGTTTTCACGATCTTATACATACTACGATTTTGTATTTCCTACGATAGATCACCCAAAGTTGGCAACACTTGTATGTGTGCTTTATGTATGTTGTTTATAATCACTAGAGGATGCCAAATACCCAATAACGCGACGTAGTGCTATTTGAAAAATTTAAACGTTATACCAGGTTGGCAACGCTGACAACTCGAACTCCGTGTTTCACTCTTGATATCCCTGATGCTATTGAGGAACAAATTTCCGCAAACGAATTTTCATTCAGTGCGTCCTTTCTGAATTTATTGGAAATTATTCATTTTCTTTTCATTGTTAGGCGTCGACTTTGGTCTCCAAGTTGGAAACGCTGTATCTCTAAAACGAAGCGGAATTCACCCATGTTCATAGGAGCTTTTTTTTTTTACTTATTTTAATGTCAGCAATCACCTCTGAAATTTTGGCCATGTATTTTTGAGACACCCTGTATACGGATACATATTGTTAAACAATGAAATTAACAGAAGAAACAGGTACTTAGATTTGTAGAAATGTTGCTTTTTCGTTCTTATGTAGTCATGCAAAAACAGAATATTTAATGCTCCTTTAACAACGCTTATATTTCCTTGTGTACTTAACAAGGAAGAGTCTATTTCGTGACCTATTCCCTACGATAAAAGCACAATTCGTGCTAGTAGGTTACATAAAAGCATTGATTTCCAATGCGACTTAAAAAAAATACATACGTACGTTGACAATGTTCAGTTTCGATCTACTACTAACCGAAATAGCACATGTATTGAACGATACTAATGTGTTTCTTCCGCACAAACGCAACGCGTAAGACGGATTGCTACACCGTTAATGAAGCCATTAACCCAAACAATCCATGATACAGGTAAATTTGGTATAACGTGCTGAGATCATTCCGAGGTATTCTTGTCATCATAGTCTTTCCTTTCGTTTACTAGTGCTTTTTGCCCACAACAACAAATTTTCTTTTATTTGTAGAACAAGTCCTCAAGTACGTCCCCAAACCAAAACAACTGCATAAGTAAACCATACAAAAGGTTCATTTACAGGATAATTAAGGACGTACCTGCACAAAGTTAATGCTCAATAAGTTCAATAAGTACACTCACATTAAAAGAAAATGGCTAACAAATATATCTAGTCACGAAAATTGGCCAAAAGTCATTTCCTATTACTCTGATTAAAAGTGTTTGGTGATAAATAGCATTCAAGTTCAACGTTATTTCCCATTCACAGAGATCTGTGGAACTTTGTACTTAAAAGAAGGTATCGTTCAAGCATTACGTAAGCATTCAAAGAGGGAGAATTTCAAGTTGTATTTATTTTTTGACAATTGCGAAGGGAGCAATACTTACGAAAGATTCGCTTAAAAATATATTAGGGTAGATTTGCGTTCCCATAATGTTCTTCATAAAGAACATGGATCGTTACCAAAATTTTACTTTAGAAAAAGTCGGGACATTTTGATAAAGAAAAAGGAGGGGACATGTTAAAATTTAAGAAAAAGTCTAATTCATATTACTTGTTGCATTTGAAATAAGACAATGATATAAAAATGTCACGTAGTTGACAACCATGTGAAATGTAAAATTTAGAGTTACATAAACGGAATTTCTCATTTTCATGTACTCACTTTGTTGAAGGAAAATGTTCTTCTAACCTTATCATTTATACTGCATTGACTTACTTCCGCCACAATGAGGCTGGAAAACGAACAGTTTATGTAGCAACCACCAACACTGCGAATTCCACAAACTCGAGCAACTTGTATAGTGTAGTATGTGCGTAACGGACGGAACCGCAAGTTGATCAAGTAACATCCTGCCATATAGATGTTCTCTATACTAGATGCAACCCGAAATACAGAAATTTCGAGCTTGCCCGTCCAGAATCTTTGTTTCGGAGTTCCTTGTTAAGGATCATGTGACACTAAGATTTGTTTCCTGTCCACTGTGGTTTCCATATGCGTTGTATCGAAATGAAGTGCACGTAAAAAGCGGGTCATTTGGGAAAAACTCGGGACGAATGGGAATGTACATTTAAAGATTTAAATCAATTTGACAAACAAATCTTAGGTGAGCTATTAGATCCCCAAAATTGTGGGATATTCCACGCACACTGAGGATCTGAACGTAATATTCTAGGAATATTTCTTGCTGTGTGAATTTAAACCAATTTCATGTGTAAAATTAGTTGCTCAGTTATGATGTTATATTTATATAATAAAATCATGGGAAGAAATTTAAAATCGATATTATAGAGGTATCTATCGATCCTGCCACATTGCCCGAGTTGCATTAGACACTAAAAGGATTTTTCGAATAATTTGTTCATAATGAAGAGTATAAATCAAATGTAGCATCTACGAACTGCTAAAACATTTTAATTTTTTTTTACTGCATTGGGACTTGGTTAATCCAGAAATTCGGTTACCCGGGTATAGTTTGAAAATGACGATATTTTAAATGTATTATAAATGAACAGAAAAGCGTCAACTAAACTATTTAATAACCATGTTAAAATAAATTTACTAACACAACTATGTTCTCTTACAATTCAATAGTGAAACAAGACTAGTAAAATACTTTAGAACTTGTTGATGGTGTGGTGATTGACACACAATACAAAATAAATATGCATAGGTATGTTAAAAGAAATTGGGACAACATTATAGCATTTCGCGTGAAAATTACTGTTACGCTTTAATCTGCTGATGGAATCAAGACCTTGAAGCTAAGCAATGGATTACTTGAATTTCTAAAGAAGCAACACTGTTTCGTAAGAATAAATGAATGCCCAGGTCATCACATTCAAAGGTAGGATTTTGCCCTTTTGTCATACTTCCTCACTGCAACTATTTTTCTTTTTTTAAAAAAATTAAAAAATGGGAGACGGAAGCTTGGCTTGAACGGAAATAGTACAATTGTCCACACAAATTCAGTGGATAAATACGTCCAAGGTTGCACGCTATCTATATACAGCACATATAGATGAAAACGTTAATTTATTTTTCGTGGTAACGGTTTACGTGATTTCCTCCTCTTTCGTACGCTTCATTGTACAGGGTGTTCAAAAAAAACCTCCCTATTTCCATATGGTTATTATCGGGTTATGAGATACACGTGCAAGTCAACACTACAACACAAGCAATTACAAAGGCTCGCCATTTGAAATACTGACACACTGATATGCGTTCATGGCTTTATTGCTGACCTGAACTTATAGACCATCTCTACGTTCTGTTAGTAACCAGTAGCAGCTCCTCCGTAACATGTTCTTATTGTAATATTCTGTTTCGTCAATTAATAAAGCCATGGAGACACAACCATCTGTCAGTATTTCGAGTGTAAAGCCTTTGTAATTGATTGGTTTGTAATCTTGACTTGCGTGTATATCTCGTAACCCGGTAATAATCATACGAAAATAGGGAGGTTTTTTTAAACACCCTGTATCATCTGTTAAATACTTCAAATATGCAAATGGAAGGAAAAAGACAACGGTTGTGTGTTCCGAGAACAAGTAGATTCTTTTATTTAGGTTTTCTCTTAATTATAAATATTTTCGAATTGTTCAAAAATATTACAACATATCCAACCCAAACACTCATTTCACAACTTACTGGATATGATGAAAGTGATAAATTCAATATTTTTCAAAAACACGATAAACCATTCATGAACGAAGATTACTCCATCCTTCCTTTTACTTCTTTATGAATTATATGCGCACGCACAGTACGTAAAAATACGTATGTTGTACAATCATTTGCAGAGAAAATGATCGATGTAATCTTTTTCAATTAGAATTTTTACACAATTTGGCAACACGGAACTATATAATGTATGTTGCAAGCGCAACATATGAAACAATAACTTCAAATTTATATCGAATACTGTTTGTCAGTGTCATATTGTGAGACTTGATCGGCTTAGAAAGTGCAAACATTGGCCATTTTCTACGAATCTGAGCGTACGTTTAGTACGTAAACCAAATAAATGTCATGACTAATAAGCGATTAAGTTTGAAGTTAGTAGAAGACAAAACACAGTAGAGAAACACAGTTCCAGAAGAAAAAAACACACATATAGATCAAGTTGAAATGTAGGTTTAGGCATAATTAGCTGAGTTTTCAAATTTCAGAAACAAACTAAAACGTTACATTAGATAATTTTCTTTACATGGATCAAATTCTATAAATCCTTGGAAATTAGTTCAACATAAATTAAATGAAACAAACTGATACTATCAAAAAATTACATCTTTCAGGTGGTCACCGTGTGACAGTACAGAAGTTTTTTTTTTCTCTCTCTCTCTTTGAAGTTTAACATCACACACACGGTATGCCTCGATGAAGAACATCCTCAAATGTAGAAAACTATGTATTGAGATAAAGTTTTAAAAAAAAGTGACACTGACGTATACCTGCGAGGCACTGACATTTTTTATTGGAACTTAGGCCTACCTCTTAAAATTGCAAAAGGGTGGTCAAATACTTTTTGACTACAGTGTATACTTTCATACCGTGTATATCATGAGAAAAAACGACTTGAATATTCTTGCTATAAACCATGTTTTAAAATGAATTTTGATATAATTATAGAATAAGAAACGTTTGTAGAACAGTTTTCGCTAAGAGGGAGTAGAATCTTTCGATATTAGCGTCCCCTTCACAAAGTGTAATCATGGTTCATTCATACTTAGAATATAAGCGTTTACATAGTATAGCCAGACGCCAAAGGAAGTGCAATATTAGTTTACGATCTGTTCTTCACCGTTTATCTTTGTTATGACTACAAAACAATAATAATCACCGCTGGAATATTCATCACAGCTACTCCTACGTAACAAAAAATATGCAATAACAATATTAAATATTATTTATGTAACAACATCAATAAATCTTAAATTAATAGTTTCTTCTTCCTGTAGAAAGAATGAAGAACTGAAAGAACAGAAACGTTTCCATAACTTTAGTCACAAATCTGCGAACATAAATTTCGTGGATCAACGAAACGAGTTAAATCGCGTTAATAGTATATTGAAGCTACGCACTTCATATCAGATATCAAGAATGGGTAGATAATACCAAGGTGGAATGACTAGAAAGCAGATTACTTTACGTGATGTATTGCATTGATATAAATTACAAGGTCAATACTTACAGAATGCGCGTGTAGAATGAAAATTTCCAGTAGGCACTGTGATGCTGTACGTAAGCTTTTAATTTACTGTGGAGGCCATAGTAATATGTGTAAGTCTGAAACAGACACACAGAACATCTCAAAGACGACAACCATGTGCATATGGAAACCAATTTGAAAACGGTCGTGTGGCAGAACTTTGGCATTGTGGATTATCGTTTCGAGAGATCGTGGCAACATATCAAAACTCCTGACACAACTGTTGGCAGCAATGGTCCCGGGAAGACACTACTAGTAGACCGGATTCCGGACATTCACGGTCCAACGGTACATGGGAAGATCAGCGCATTTGCAGGATACCCGTGGAGGATCGCATGGCGTCTACAGCTGCAATTCCGTACTTTCCACTGGAGAACTGCCTTCACGCGGGGTGCCCTGTGGCATGGTTGCCGTTCACTGCCAAACTACCCTTGAACGGTGTTTGACTTCCGTGTTAAAACCCACTGGAGGGCAGAATGGAGAAATATTAGTGGCTCGGTACCAGGGAGGACGTACAGGGTTCAGTCGGAGGAGACCTGGTGAACATATGTGGTGAAGCTGCACCACTCGTCGACATACCGGCCCGACCCAATGTATTGTGGAACGAGGATACAATTCCTATAATCGCACCATCCTAGTTCTCCCGAAAACTATAAAGGCAAGAGTTTCTGTCAGAATGGTGATCTAATCCATGCATTCATTCACGAACCGTACTAAGAAGGGTTTCTTTCAACACGATAAGGCTCCTCCTCATACCGCAACTGCAACCAATAAGTTCATCGAGATGTGAATTTGAATTTATTTGTGACCTTTAGGCATCCATGGCTAAAGCCAATTTTTCCCACGGCTTTTTTTGTGCAAATACAATTGAGTGGCTCAGTGGAATAAGGGCAGCAGCAGATTTGAGATATCTAGGGTCAGTTCTACAATCGACCGCTAAACTTCTAGTCAGCGCTAAGTTGAGGCCAAGTCTGAGTTTGGCCAATGAGAGCACGCAAAATGAGTTCACCTCAACTTAGCGCTGACTAGAAGTTTAGCAGTCAATTGTAGGACCGACCCTTAGCCGTCTTTACTCAGAGACTCAATGCACAATCTTAAATAAGAATCCTAAATCCTATGACTCATTTTCTGTAACTACGACTGCTAACATGTTACAGTGCGACACGAAGTTTGTTTGTCTTCAGAGCCACCCTCCCTTTATATTTTAATTTAATTTTTAAAGGCGTGCATATCTGAAAGATTTT
>JAGDQP010063729.1:0-11680 GCA_022664845.1 Lepisma saccharinum
GCTATATCGCCTAGTTGGGGTGGATTCTGAGTTATTTTCTACATCAGCTCAAGCCCTATTTTATTCCTGTGTATCTTACAACAATATCTTAGCTCTACAACAAACTAAAGTTTCGAAAAAGATTAAAATTCTTCGCATTAATCTCTAGATTTTAATTTGTAACGAATTGGAAGAGAGATTAGAAAAAAGATTAATAGAAGGCGTATAATAGGATGTTTAATGTTGAATGTACGTGTAGAAAAACGTAGCACAATCGATGCACGTATGCTTATATAACTTTTATTTTTAATAGGAACTTCCAAAATGCGGAAGCTATTAGTGTTTTGTTAGATGGAAGCAAGAGATTGCTTCAAACAATAAACGAGAAGTAATCATAGCGTGGTCACTGAACAAATCATTTCACTCTGTGTTTGGAGGCAGCTCCACCGCCAAAACTACTCATCACGAGCTATTAAATACAGGAGGAAAAATCAATCAAACGTTCCGAAATAAACCGACTGCTGCGTGCCTGGTTTGTGTTTTTTGACATAGCGACCCATTCATCACAACACGTGCTGCCATCTGCTTTTCCCTCGTCATCATTCCTCCTTCTCCCCGCTCTTGTAGTCTTTTTTCTTTTCGTCCTCCCTCCCCTTTCTCCAACACTTCTACTAATACCACCACCACCACCCCCCGACCACTGTCGATAGCGTTTTGTTTGCACATAACAAACAGCAATTTCAATTCAGACGAACCATGAAATCAACTTGCGTGTATGACTGCGATATAATTTTTCTTCTATTTGACGCCATTTTGTGGAAGCTTCCACCTGCTTCCACTTCACGAATTTCTGCCCTAATTTCATCAAGTAGGCAACAATTAAATGAGTTTGTTATTTTATCTCATCATAACTGGTATCATGCACGATCTCATTACATTTCAATTTCATTCCTCTCCGTACGCGTTTCCTCTCAAAATGTCCTACATCTCCTCCCCCTTTAGTACTCTCACATTCAAACCAGAGGTCGCTCGTGATGTGTAGCCATTAAAAATTGATGTTTGAAGATTAGTCTTCAATATGGCATTACGTGACTGGTAGCCATATCTGCAATAAAAAGAAAATCACATCCAAAACGATGGGGAAAGGGAAAGATTTTTTAAAAAAAGAATCTTTGAGTGGATGGGGGAATATTGACTATTAAAACATTTTAGTCTTCAAACTCAATTAAAGATAAGTGGTATTTCCTGGGCGAAATTCGAAGATTATTTTGAGAACGTAAAATATAGATAATGATCTTGTGCTAAACACTGTGTGGTAAGGACAATTAGCAATCACGTGTAGTATACATTAACTTTTTGTTTCTTTTACTAAAACCCTGTTCTGTAAATGATTAATGATTGGATTTCTAGTCCTAGATATTTCTTCGCTTGTTAAGCAAATGGACGAGTGACCTGAAATTGAAACACAGTAAAAAAGAATCATCACACATACCCATCTGCAAGTAAAAATCCTATTAAATCATATCATCGGTCACCGAAACAAAACAAGAAACAGGCCTGGACATCCCGGAACTGTCCAGGTTAAACTGAGACATCTGGCAAGCCTACCTTTAGGCATCTTTTGCTCAGGCAGGGATAGGGGAGGGGGAGAGGATGGGGAAGGTAGCGTCCAGGGACTTATTTTAGGTGCCTTTGCGGTATTCATCTGGTGAAACTAAGAGAAAACTTGGAAAATCTAAGTCAGGATGATAGTCCGTGAGGTTCTTTACTATCTATTGACTAGCGTGTCCATCCAAAGTCCGCGACGTTATTCTTTGGACCGCGAGGGCTGAGTTTAAGTCACCTGAATTTTTATCATTTGGAAAGGATGAACTGGATAGTGTCTGCTTGCTAATTGAAATCTAGAGAGGCCATTATTTGTTAAATATATCAAAATCATGTGAGTAAAATTTCTTTTTGGATCATGCAATGATTTTTTTTAAATTGTAACTTGAAGTTCACACACAGTTCTCTATTTACATAATTCAAAACGTTTGATTTGATCTTTTCAAATTTTCTTGAGTTGATTATTGTGTACAGAATCTTTCCTCTCATTGTAGTTAATTCAGTTTTCTTTCTTCTTTTGTGCTGGTCAAGTTCCTATCTTGTTTACCTCCATTTGTTTACTTTTCAATATTGTAATTACGTTGCATTTTTCTTCTTCTAGGTTTTCACAATCAATTTTCGTTTTTCTAATTATGGGTGATGTAAATTAACCTTTGATTCTTCCTTATTTATTTTCTGCGGATTTAACAGGTAGTTGTAGTGATGGGTACAAACGCGGGTTTTAATTTTTTGGGTTGAAATCCTGGGTTTAATCCCGGGTTTAAACCCCGAAGTGGGTTTTTATTTAAAAAAATGTGTGAAGTTGCAGTTATAACATCTTTGAAGCATCTGAACGTTGTGCATCCTTTTCCTGATCACTCATAGCCAAAATGTTTCAGAATTTGTAATAAGGTAATAGTCTTATTACTATTATTATTACCATTATTATTGAACGCTGTTATCGGATTTGTGTATCTGTTGTGTTCTGTCAATAAATAAATAAATAATAAATAATTTACTCATCAGTATTGTTGTGGTTACTTTGCATATCCTCTCTAAAACAGAATTTTTAATTTGAGAAAAGCATTTCAAGCATCTCTTCAAGCGAGTTGACATTTTTTTTGTACGTTTGCGTATTTTTTATATTCACGGCCACAGTATTTGCATTTTATTTTTTTCTTGTATTTGTTTTCTGAATAACAAATCCAAATAGGACACAAATAAGTACATTTTCGATACAAAATTTCAAACCTGGCAGCTGCTTTACCTGCTAGAGCTTGAGGATGTTAAAACAAAGAAATGATCACGCGCCTTTTTATACAGTAAACATTACAGTACTTCCTTATCTTCTTCTTGTATATAATATCTACTCCTACACCACATTGAGATTTCATGATATTATAAAAAATCGTTGTGAGAATGAGCCCATACATTAATTTTGAAATTATTCGAATACAATTTTAAAAAAAACTTGAAAAATTAAACCCCGGGTTTAAACCCAAAAATGTCTAGAGTGAAAACCCGGGTTTAAACCCATTCAACCCATCGGGTTTTAACCCAGTGCCCATCACTAGGTAGCTACGACCTTTACTCGTCTCACGGGTGTTGCCCCTTACTCAATTAGTACTCTTCCTTGGACAAGGATAGGGAAGGTAGCGACCAAAGCCTTAGTTTAAGTACCATCTTTGCATTTATCTGATTGAACTGAAGGATAATACGAAAGATCTCAGTCACTATGGTTGGTGTCTCATCAATGAAATATGGATTTTTTAAAACATCAATGAACTTGGTCTAATATGGAGGAGAGGTTTACTTAAAGTTCATTTCTTTTTCAAAATTTCCTTCAAAATTTTCATGTTTTACTTTGTGTTCTCGACTCTACACCTACTTTCTTATAACAGAGATACTTTTATAATTTGTGTATTTATATGTTTAATTTGCTTCTCTATTTATCACAAATATTATTGTGAAATATATTAATTTTAGTTTTAAACTTTAAGTACAGTACTTATTCATGTTAATGCCTACTTAGTGGCCTATTCCCATATTAGGAACCCTAGTTGTCCAATATTTGATTATGGAGTACTCTTGATTTTGCTTTTTTTTTCGATTTTGTTTTTTCTTGTTCTTTTATTGGATTTTTTTTTTACTTTTTTTTTAGACGGATTGACTTCTTATATATTACCAATGCAAGCTTTTAAAATTTACCCACAATCACTTTCGAATAAGTGAAGTTTCAAAAAAAGAATTTCCTAGTAATTTGCAAAATTATACTAAAGCAAGTAAAGAAGAGGATTTAGAAAGTGAATTAAAGATTCTAAGATTTAATTGTTAAAGCACATTTGAACTGAAAGGGGATGCAATAAATAATTATGTCGAAGAGTATAAAATTATGATGTATAAAATATAAAGAGTAGAAAGTATAGAATTATAAAGGGGATAAAGTACAAATATATAAGATATAAAATAATAAATAGCATAGAGTATTAATCTATAAAATTTAAAGAGTATGAATTATAAAAGTGTATAAGGAACATGATGTTAAAAAGTATAGAGGTATAAAATAGTGTAAACTATGAAGAGTATGTAATTAAAATCTTCCATTCACATAACTTAAATTTATGACCACAATGAAAGTAAGTAAACGCTTATTTGAGATATCTGAAGATATTCCACACCCTCTGTGACAACGTATAGAAGTAATTTGACTGTAAAATAGAAAAGGACAAGTAGAAAAAGAAACATGCATGAGCATAGAAAACAAGCACAAGTAGTAAAGAAACAAGTTCAAGTAGTAAAAACAAACAAAAATAAACACATGGTATAAAAGAAATAACAAGTGTAAAAGAACACAAAAAGTGAAAAACAAACAGGAGTAAAGAATAAAATGGGGTAGTAAAAGATAAATACAAGTAGTATGAAACAAACACAGGCAATAAAAGTTCAAACACAAATAGTAAAAAGAGATCAAGTAACAAACAAACAAGCACAGGTAGCAGAAACAAACACAAATAGTAAGAGACAAACACAAGTAGTAAGAAATAAACACAAATAGTAAACAAACGAAACACGAAGAGTAAAACAAGTTTATGTAGTAAAAACAAGCACAGTTAGTTAAAAAAAATGCACCAGTAGTAAAAAGCAAGTACAAGTAAAGAGGAAAACACATGTATAAACAAACAAGTGCAAAACAGACAGTAACAATGAAAACATTAAAAGAAATCTTGGAGATTGAAATTACAAGACCTTGTCATAAATATGTACAACAGTGTTATAAGGAGATGAATGAGAAACATGAAGTGATGATATTCGTGACGCACGTGCTCATCTACTTTTGAACCCGTCCATGAATTACCCGTGCATTCCAAACTAATGTTGATTAATATCTCGTCAGTATTATACATGAGCGACCTTCCGGTACATGCCAGTCCAATTCTGAGAATGTTTTTTTATAGTATCTAGAATATTTGATTGTCATTTATTTCTATACATTTTCAACCAAGTGCAGTGAAGGAAAAATGGGAAATGTATAAATTAAGGTTATTAGATGGCTATTTGATCATCGTAGTGAGAATACACCTGACCGGATTTACGGATCAGTTCACAGGTGGATGGCGGAGGAGTACAATGTAAAATCGCTCTTTCTGGCCTTATGAATGACAAACAGTTAGTAGTACGTATGAAGTAAGACTCTATTAAAATTCAATTTGAAAAATGTAGGGTTGAAAATGCTTAGAGAAATTGATTGGGATTTAAACTCAGGTTTTGCTTGCGGACGTTTCCTCTGTCACTATCAATAAGCTACCTCCCAGCAATCTGAGCGAATCTAACTGTAAGATGTTATTGGAACATTAAGGTTCATAGAGGAACGACCGATGGATAAATTACCTAAGTACGTAAATCGCAAGATGTGGCGAAACTTACTTACGGTTAGTAAAAAACAACGATTTCTAGAGTTAACGGCAGCAATACCTTCGTATGGTTCTAATGTAATTTTATCATTGCAGCACAAATTTGCAATGCTGCTCCTACAAGAATTCAAGCCTAGAGAGTTCAAATTTTCAAGGAAGAAAGTTCATAACCAATTCAAGAGTTCTATCCGGACCAATTTTTTATTTTCTTTTTTGTTCATTGTTGAAAGAGCTTCATTGTTAGAGGTTCGAATATTCAGAAAAACCAACAAGTGGTTTCAACAATGTTTAAAAAATCGGCACGGATAGAACTCTTGAAACGGTTATGAACTTTCTTCCCTGAAAGTTTGAACTCTCTAGGCTTGAATTTGTAGAAGCAGCATTGCAAATTTGTGCTGCAACGATAAAAATACATTAGAGCCATATAGAAGTAGTACTGACATCTAGCATTAAGGATCGTTTCTTTACACTAACCTTAACTAATATTCATCTTAGATATTCAACGGATATTTCACATATTTAGCTTGTCTTACTGGTTGATTCAATGTTACAAGATAGTATAACTTCCTTGGATACGATGAAATTTGTCTTGATTGTACTTTTTTTGTGTAAATGAGAGTGTACAATAGTCTTCATTGTTGTTTTGACATAGAAAATTCTGATGACGTTATTTCAAATGTTATAAATAGGTATATGCTCAAGTACTTGACTCATCGTTATTAATTTATTAATATTTTGCTGTGTGCGACAGGTTCTTTAGGATAAGACCTTATCATTCGTTCTGCTCTTTCCCGTTGTTGATTTAACGTACGATTTGTTTTCCTTAAAACTGTAAAGAAGTTACATTTGACTTTATCTCTGTCTGCTCCATTGATAGCACGATCAGTTACACCATTCGCTGTACATTTTTTCTGTTGCCAATGTCCCAAAGTTCCTTTTTATCATTATTGTCTCCAGTTCGTACTCACATTGCTATTCTCACCATTTACTATTCTCACGATTGCTATTCTCACCATTTAGTATTACCACCATTGATATTCTCACCATTTAGTATACTCACCATTTAGTATTCTCACCATTGCAATTCTCACCATTTAGTATTCTCACCATTTACTATTCTCATCATTGCCATTCTCACCTTTACATGTTTTAGTAATATTTTACCTCAAATACGGAGATAATGAGAAAAGATATACAGGAAGAATGGTGCAGCTGTTTTATTCTCACATCAATTTGAATCGTGATGATGAACAATAATAAGAGGGTCGCAGGACTTAAACTGTTCTTCCACGTCCAAGCGATTTTAACATCACAGCACGAGCTCCTCGCCAAAGAACTCGGTCGCCTATTCCTTGGTCCAGTCAGTAATAGTTTTGTAAACGTTGACATTGGTCTGCATACGTTTTCTGCTAAAAAAAAAGAAAAGAAAAATGTCGTTTAAGTTTTGGGAGAAGATTAAAGCCGCTGCATTTCATTAATTATTATTCTCAAATTCTGTGGAATGTATACATCGACAATTAGGGAGTGACACATCCGGATCACACATACATCTTTCCGTTGAATAACCAACACCATCTACGCACATTTGTTTGGTTTACTATACCTTATCCATGCACTTAATGAATTTCCACGTGGTTTTATTCGAAAAGTGAATCGCAAATCACACCTTACAATCGGTGGGATTGAAGATATATGATGTTAATGCAATTGTACTAAAGTTAATGAAATACTAATTAAAACGAAGATTCACTAATAACTGATTTTTAAAAATACATCTTTAGTTACTTTAATTTATTCCGTGTGTTTGAATTGTCACCATGTTTATAAGCCTCGACATAGCCAAACTTAGTTAAACAGAAGTTTATAAAACAAACATACATATTAGAAGTTGATATAAAACGTGCATACATTATTCTCAAGTACGTTGAAGCATAACGTAAATACAACGCAGTGAATAATGTTTAAAGTTAACAAATACAGGGAGAATCGAAATTTTACGTGGTACTAAATATCTCAACACTGGTTGAATACAAAAATGTATTTACATAGGATGAGAGTAATTTTAACTCTCAGTAGATGGCAACTCTGTAAATACCAAAGTCATAATGGAAATTGATGAGACAATATATACTATTATATTTTTTTTTTAATTTCCTTAAAATAATGTTTTTAATATCTAAATTAATTACAGTGCATTGTACCTAGTGTCGCTAGATGTCTCGGTCTTCATCGCGGTTTCAATGAAAGAATCAACTATCCCGAAAAATGCTTTCGGGATGCCTGTTTGTCCCGGTTTTTTGTTTTCTTTTCAAGTGAGATATTTTTTATTCCAGTTCCGTGCTTTTGCTTACGATTCGAAGTAGGCAGCTAAGAACTATTCCATTGCTGGAACTTTATACACAGCAATGGCGATACTCCTCCCGCTCGCTACATATAAGCTGCATTTAAGTATCGTTATTCGGTCGTCTGTCGTCTTATGAGTACTCAGGCATTTAAAAAAAAATATTAAGCGTTTTATCAAGTCTATGTGAATACACATCTTTGGTAAAAGTTCTGTGTCGGCGTCGGTGTAGATTGAAACCAATGTTCTTGTTTCATACTGCTGGCATCGAGCCGCCGTAGCTCAGTGGTAGAGCGTTGGCGTAGCATTCAGAAGGTCATGGGTTCAATTCCTGCGGCCGATCATCCTGACTGAGATTTTTCCAGGGTTTTTCCTCAGTTTTCCTGGCAAATGCCGGGATGGCACCTTCAACACAGGCCCTGGTCTACAGAACTACTTAGTAAGACTCCATAAAATTTTTAATCATGTTGAAACAGCAAAACGTCGCGTTAGAAATAATTAAAGCATCATCGTACGTAAAAACTCATTGTAGATTCTGACATTACGAAACAAAAATATTGTGATATAGCAAATTTTCGATATTTTGGTATTGGCACCGACGCTAGTAATCGTGACGCAGAGAAAAATCTTCCAGTTGATTGTACCAGCAGTTAACACTAAAACAAATAATAGAAAAACCTTTTCAAATATACTTTTCTTAAACAATTCTCACTAAAAAGCAAATAATAATAACTTTGTTTATGCATAACTAAAAAGAAAAGCATGGGACGCGCTCTCATATGCAGTCACTTTTTATAAATTCTTTAATTGGCGCCCCCATACTTTTCTTTTTAGTCGTACATAAATAAAAATATTTTTCACTTTTTAGTACGAATTGTTTAAGAAAAGTATGAATAATTTAAAAAGTTTTCTTTATTTTTTTTTCAGTTATTTCGGTTTTCTGATAAGTTTTCTCAAGCTAATGTTTTGTGATAGACCTCCTAAAGGGTTCTGCAACCGGTCGAACACAAGATCATTGCAGGCTAGTATTTATTTTAGGATAAAGAAGTCCGTATTTAAAAAAAAATATTAAAATTATGCTTTTAAAATATATAAAAAAGCTAAGTAATAGTTTTATTATATAGACAAAACGAAAGCGCCCCCGTATAAATTCAATGTTTTTTTTAAATCATTCAAAAGAAAGAATCAAAGTTATATAGTTTACCCTCCATTTCAGACCATGACAAACCCAACGGTGTATGATTCATCTCTGTTTGAGTTATAGTTACTGAGTTCAAGGGGGAGAAATGAAGATTACTAAGCGATTGAAAAGGGCGTGCCAGTTTTAGAGACAAACTCATAAATTTCTGTTTCAGGCCATGATAAATCCAACGGTGTATGGCTTATCTCTGTCGGACTTGTAGTTACTGAGATTTAGGAAGGGACACAAATGGAGAATGTTAAGCGATTGGAAAAAACCTACCAGTTCTAGAGTCGAACTTATAACTTTCCTCACCGTTTCAGACCATGACGAATTCTCATCTCTGTGTGACTTGTAGTTCCTGAGATATAGAGGGAGACAAACAGACCATGAGCAAATACAAAGGAAAAATGGAGAAAACTAACCAAAACAAAAGAACCTGTCAGTTTTAGAGTCAAGGTCAGAATTTTCCCCACCGTTGGAGATCATGATTAATCCAACGGTGTATGGTTCATCTCTGTTGGACTTGTAGTTGCTGAGATCTCCGGGGGGAGGAGGGGGGGGGACAGACAGACAAGACAAACCCTATATCTTCTCTTATTCACTGACGTTCATACGGGTGCGCTAATATAAGAAAGTAACAATGCAATATTGTATTGTCACCCGACTTACGTCGCGTTACTGTGCAAAATGTCATCATTGTATGACGTCGGCAAATAAGTTAAATTAACATTTCAGATTTGAGGACACCACGAACCATTCTGAACTAAAGAAAAGAAGGTAAAATAGTATGAACGTAAAATACTAAAGATAAGATAAAGTGAATTTTATGGGCGGTAACAGAACTATGGCTTAAGCCCGTCCCGGAACGTAAAATCCTGTTTAAACTAGATTTCTTAGAAATTGAAGCAGCCTCTGAAATAAACAATTTATGCTATGTGGTAATAATGGAAGTACGAATACGTCCACAAAAATAGATTTAAAATTTTAGTGATATTGCATGCCCAGATTATATATTTCATAATACGGCAAAACATCAGGCAGGCTAGCTGATGTTTTGACTGTAGATATGTAGATTTATTTACAGAATCTGGGAACCCTAATTGTGCCAGTATTTGTATAAATTTGTGCATTAAATAAGTATGCATACATATCCTCTTTGTCTTGTTTTCGGTCTTCAAACTTCGGAATAATAAAAGAAGCTCCTAGCGCCATCTCGATTTTCTTCACAGAAATGTGAACTGAATGTACACAAATTGAGGACATTGCCGGAAGACGGGCACAGGCAGAGGCGGCGTTTGGGGGTGGCAACTGGGGCAACCGCCCCAGGCCCCGCGCTTAGGGAGGCCCCGCGTTCCGAGTTTTTTTCTTACTCAATGATATAAAAATTGATTTGTAAAAAAAGTTTACAAATAAACTAGTTTGTATAGTTTCCATGCGAAATGTAATGTGAAATGGAAATGAATAAAGAAGCACTTGTAATTAGCAATGCAGTTTTTAAAATATATTGTACTTTCTTTAAATAAATTATGTCGGATTTTTTTTTTCATAAGAAACCGTTGTTCATT
Source organism: Lepisma saccharinum (assembly GCA_022664845.1). Taxonomy (NCBI): domain Eukaryota; kingdom Metazoa; phylum Arthropoda; class Insecta; order Zygentoma; family Lepismatidae; genus Lepisma; species Lepisma saccharinum. The sequence continues at coordinate 10,564 of JAGDQP010063729.1, forward strand.
AAAAAAGAGAATATTTAGTAATAAATTTAGGGTTAGGAATGAAAGGAAGAAGTGAGAGGAAGCATTTAGGGGTAAGTTGCTTACTGCTTTATCGGCTTTAGATGTAACATTTCGGCGCTCAGCGATTTTTACTTGTACTTATCAACTACTGTTGATAATACACCTTTATGTAAAACTTCGTATCTCTAGCTCAAACGGTGTTGAAAATGTTTTTGGCGGCCATTTTGAATCCAAGATGGTGACTTTTTCAAAATGTTGTAATATTTTCCTCAACTACTCTTGATAATACACTTTTATGCCAAATTTCAAATCTCTAGCTGAAACGGTGTTGAATATTAATTTTGGAGCCTGACATTTTGGATCCAAGATGACGTCTTTGAAGTCATTTTGTAACATTTTCATAATTTAATGGTGATGATGTACCGTCATACCAAATTTCGTTTTTTCTATCTCCAGCCGTTTAGGCTGTGTATTTTATGAAAAATTGATTTTGGCGGGCATTTTGGATCCAAGATGACTACTTTTTCAACATTTAGTAATATTTTCTTAATCTACTGGTGATGATGTAGCGTCATACCAAATTTCGTCTTTCTAGCTCCAGCCGTCTAGGATGTGGCACCATGAAATCTTTGATTACCGGAAGAAGGGCACATAACACAATGTTCACTATATTTTCACGAAAACTTTGAATTCTATGAGGTTAGTTAACAGTTTTAAAATCTGATTCTATGCGCTTTATACTGGTATCAACGACATAAATATTATTTCACAAACTTCTTGGTAATATTCAACCTAAATCTTTACCAGCTGTTTACCAAAAATGCGATTTTTGCGCTATGTGCCCTTCTTCCAGCAATGTTCTCAATTCATCAACTTTGTTTATTTACACTTGTACAGAACATTGTTTTTACACATGTTAAAACACTATTACCGCACATATTCACACTAACATGTTCAAATCTGAAAATGTAGACCCAATCAACGTTTTTCGTACAATATAAACCTTTATTTTATACTTAGATTTCTGGAAATAAGAAATTCTGCCCGTATAGGACTAGTCTCTTCACTAACATGTGTACATTCGGCGGGTCCAGTTTTAAATTTCGTTCTGCAACTG